>CAKNXH010000340.1:136204-249003 GCA_932178445.1 Andricus quercusramuli | reverse complement strand
GGAGCTAATGCATCACCAGTTGGACAGACTCAAACTAAGGATGCTGCGGCAGGAGGTGATAAAAAAGATCAAATATCTCAGGGAGTCGATGCTCAAATCTCTCAGAAGGGAGGCGATGTTCAAGGACCAGCAGGAGATGCTCAACAGAAAGAAGCTGCAAAATCAACTCAGGCTCAAGCTCAGTTACCAGTCGGAGCTAATACATCACCAGTTGAACAGACTCAAACTAAGGATACTGCAGCAGGAGGTGATAAAAAGGATCAAACATCTCAGGGAGTAGATGCTCAAGGACCAGGAGGAGATGCTCAACAGGAAGAAAAGGAACAGAAAGAAGCTGCACCATCAACTCAGGGTCAAGCTCAGTCACCAGCTGGAGTTAATGCATCACCAGTTGGACAGACTCAAACTAAGGATGTTGCGGCAGGAGGTGATAAAAAACATCAATCATCTCAGGGAGTAGCTGCTGAATTCTCTCAACAGGGAGGCAATGCTCAAGGAGCCCAAGGAGGAGATGCAACACTGCCTCAAGGACATGCATCTAATACATCTGGTCAAGCTACAGAGTGTGAAAAGAGTAAAAAACGTGCAGTTGCTAAAAAACTTAAACATGATAGAAAAGTCGAACAGGCTAAAAAAAAGAAAGCTGAAAAAGAGGAAAAAAAAGCCGAGCATGACAAAAAGAATAAAGAGAAAAAGGAGAAGAAAAAAGCTGAGCATGAGAAGAAAAAGCACGCCGAACAAGAGAAAAAAATTAAAGCCGAACAAATGAAGAAGGCAAAAATTAATAAGAAAAAGAACGCCGAAAAAGAGAAGAAAATTAAAGCCGAACAGAAGAAGAAAGAAAAACATGATAAGAAAAATGAGAAGTGCGAATAAGCTTGACAATTTGAACATCCCGTACCATTTGAAAATCTTCAAGCATTCGAAAAAAACACCTTGGACAGTCATTGCAATTTGAAAAGCCTTGCACACCTCTGGATAATTTGGAATATCTGAACCAGTCGAATCATTCGGATATGAAAGACTGCAGTAAGCGTTTCTCCATCACAATTCCCATGGTCAGAACGTCTAGAATTCAGTTTTTCACTATAAATTTTGATATTGTTTTCTATTTGGATCTGTTATGAAACATGTAATACTATAAAAATAAAAACATTATCTACTGGTAATTTCTTTTGGATGCAATTGGTGTCATTTGTAAAATTTATTTTTGAAGTTGTTTTCCAGCATATTCAAGACTTTCATTTTTGTTGACACTGTCAAGTTGCAGAGGGCTTCTAAAATTTATATCTGAATGTTTCAACAGATTATCATGCGTTAAGCTTGTTGTCATATTATTTCATTGCTTTCACGTTTTGCTTCCGAAACGGTGCTCAGGTGGCATTCACCTTGTTCTTGTCTATTTTGATACATTTTATTGACGCTACAGGTGATATAATACTATCGCGATTCGTACGATGGAAATTTTTCAGACATGAAGGGTTGACATTAGAATGTATTGGGAAAATATTCTCCTTATCGGGCAGGATTCCTCTAAAAATTCATCAGTTACAACGCAATTGTAGAAGTTAAATTTGTTAAGTTATTTTCAATTACTTATAACTTTTTTCTTGCATTTTATTATGTTTCTGCAAAGTAAACTTAGTTCAAACAATTATTGGTGTCTTTTCCGTAAACTAAATGGAACTAGGTACAAATTCTTTTAAAGTGAATTTCTAAACTTCTCAATTAATTAAATTCATATTTTCTTGTTGCAAAATTAGGATTAACCTTACCGGTTACCAGTTCTGCACCTGGTGCAGACGCAAAGACACTCCAAATGTTGTTCCTTTAGTAGATGGACAAACATCTCCAACTGAAAAGCCTAAATCAGATTCCAGTCCTCCAATTCGAACTCCAGGTGGAGCTAATGCGCCACCAGTTAAACAGTCTACACCAATTTCCAGTCCTCCAGTTCAACTTCAATACGGAGTGCCAACCGAACAACCTAAACCATCAGAAAAATCTCAAGGACCTGAAAACCCCGATGAGGATAAAGAACCGGTTTCTATTCCTCAATTTCAACCACCAGCCGGAGCTAATACACCATTAGCTCAACAATCAAAGTCGGTGCGCAGTCCTATAGTTCAAGCCTCAATACGGTGTACCAACCGAACAACCTAAACCATCAGGAATGTATGAAGATTCTGAAAAACGTAAAGATCTTAAAGAACCGGTTTCCAGCCCTAAACCTTAACCTCAGGATGGAGTTATTACACAGCAACGGAACAGCCTAAACCATAGGAAAAATCTGAAGAACCTGAAAAACCTGAAGGGCCTAAAGAACCGGTTTCCAGTCATCAAGTTCAACCGCCAGCCAAAGCTAATATAGAACCAACTGAATAATCCAAACCAGTTTCCAGTTCTACAGTTCAACTTCAATACGGAGTGCCAACCGAACAACCTAAACTATCGGGAAAGTCTGAAGATCCTGAAAAACCTTAAGATCTTCAAGAACCGGTTTCCAGCGCTGAACCTCAACCTCAGGATGGAGTTAATACACCGCCTAAAGAATCGGTTTCCAGTCCTCTATCTCAACCTCGAAATGGATCGACAACAAAATCAACTGAACAGCCTGAACCATCAGGAAACTTTGAAGAACCTGAAAAACATAAAGAGCCTAAAGAACCAGTTTCCAGTCCTCAAATGCAACCTCAAACCGGAACTAATACACCACCAGCTGAAAAGGAGATAAAAGAGAAAGCTGAACAGGAGGAAACACAAAAAGTAGAACAAGAGAAGAGACCCAGCGAAAAAAAAGCTGGGCAGCAGAAAAAATAAAAATTCGAACAGGAGATAAAACAAAAAGCTGAACAGGTGGAAAAACAAAAAGCCGAACAACAGAAAAAACAAAAAGCCGAATAGGAGGAAGAACAAAAAGTCTGAAAGGAGAAGAAAACTGAAAGTGATAAAAAGGCTTGGACAACCAGGACGATCCGCCTTCGTGGAGCCTCCACAAAATAGATGATTAGAGTTTGCCTCCCGTCCTGATAAGTGCATCAAGCAGCAACATTATCCTTAGTGTGTGTACTTCTACGTTAAGAGTAGTGGAAGCTGGAGCAGGAGGGTTCATATTAGAGAAATGTAACATTGTCTGATGTTGACCTGCACAAGTATGACATCTTTTTACAGAAGAGCAAGAACGTTGCATGTGCTTACCTAAGCAATTGTAGCACAAGCGATGAGTTCGTACCAAACCTCTACGTTGTTCAGTATCGCTTGATCCGAATGTTGGACAAAAGTGGATGAAATGATTATTTGTGCAAATAGGGCAATTACCCTCCTTAATCGAATTACTATGAGCATGCGTGCCTCTCTTATGGTTCTTAAATCCAGATGATTTTTCCTTGAAGCAAGTAGATGATGTAGCTCTTGTGACTTGAGTAGCATGAATTGCTTCCAAAGTACTCACCTTACTGTTCAAGAACGTTTTGAGGCTCTCAAATTTCGGATAGCTAGTCACACTGCCCATCTTATCTTCCCAACCATTCCTAGTCTCAGAGTAGAGTCGGTGTATAGTCAGATTGACCAGAAGATCATCTCAGCTGTCAGTGGGTCTCTTCAAGGCCCCTATCACCTCGTAGGCATCATTTAACAATGAACGCAGCTCTCCTGCATCCTCCTTCGTAAATTTTTTCAATACTGAATAACTCGGCTAGATAAGAATTGATTACGACTCGCTCGTTATCATATCTAGCAACCAAGATATACCTGGCTTGTTCAAAATTGGCACCAGTAGTTGGAATGTTGAGCAAAAGCTGAGCAGGTTCATCCACCAAGCGATTCTTCAAGTGATGTAATTTTTGAACAGTAGGGAAATCTTTATTATTTTTTAACATTGATTCGAACAAATCTCTGTAAGCTGGCCATTCAGTATGCACAACAGAAAACTTGGATAACTCAATCTGTGGATACATCCTTCTTGGCTGTAATAGTATAATGCAAAATTGGAAACTATTACAAAATGAATATAGTGTCCGTATTCTTACATAATTTTCTCGATAGAGCAACAAACTACGTACCTTCCGTAATAATAGTGAAACATAAACAAAGAAATTATGAAAATTCATCTTGGTTGAAATTCAGTCTTCTTGGTCGAAAATGTATCCTTTTTGTTAAAAAATTCAATCATTTGGTTGAAATATCAACTGTATTATGCTTCACGGAAACTTCATCTTTTTAGGTTGCAGAGTCGATTATTTGACTTGAAGTTGTATTAATTTGTACGAAAATCATTTTTTTATTAGGAATTCATCATTTTAGTTGAAAATTCAACTACATACTTGCTTTTGAATGAAATATTATGTTCAACGTTTCACTGTTTTTAGATAAACCATATTTTAGGCTTCAAAATTGGATAATGTTGTTGAAAATTGATGTACTTTTTTCAAAACTCGTCTTTTTTGGAAAAAATTAATCCTCATATTCGGAAAATCATTTTTTTTGTCAAACTGTGTTTTTTTTAACTGAAAATATTACTATTCAATGTTTGGTCAAAACTTTATCCTGTATATTAGATAAGTTGCAAATTCGTCTTTTTGATAAAACATTATTCTTTTCGATCGAAAATTCATCTTTTTGGTTGAAAATTCGTTTCTTTTTATCAAAGCTATTTTTCTCATGAAAGTTTTTATCTGAAAATTTAACTATTCCAGTTTTGGTTGGAGCTTCATCCTGTACCTTGTATAAGTTGAAAGTGCAACTATTTGGCAGAAAACTATTCTTGTTTGTTGAAAATTCAATTTTTTGGATGTGAATTCAACTACCTTGTTAAAAATTCATATTTCTTGATTGAAAATTACCTTTTGATTAAAAATGGATTTTTTTTTCGATTCAAAAGTCCACTATTTTCTAAAACATTCAACATTTTAGCTTAAAAACTTTACTCTTTTCTAAAAAATAATTCTTTCATAGTAGAAAACTCATCTTTCTCGGTTGGAAATGGACTTTTTAAATGAAAATTAAACTTTTTTTCAAAAGTCAAATAAATATTTGATAGAACTTTGATCCTTTTTCTTTGAAAATTCGATCATTTGATTGAAAATGCATCTTTGTAGGCTGAAATTCCAACTATTTGATTAGTAATTTAACTATTTTGTTAAACATCTAATTATTTTTGGAAAATGTAACTATTTTTTTAAAGCCATCATTTTTGGTCAAAAGTTCAACTATGTTGTCATAAATTCATCCTCTTGATTTGAAAATTTATCTTTTATGGCAGAAAAATAATTTTTCTTGGTTGAAAAGTAACTTTTTTATAAAAAATTCAACTGTCTTAGGAAATATTCATCTTTTTGGTTTGGAAATTTCATTATTTGGTTAAATGTTCAACGAGTTTTGGAAAACTCGTTCCCTTACTGAAAAGTTTATCTATTTGGTTGGTAATGTAACTGTTTGGTTGAAAATTAATTTGTTTTTTTAACCCTAGAACCGCACACATATATTAAACTTACACGATCCATATACATGGGTCCGTGAGACCCGGACACCTTCGCGCGATGATTGTGACGCCCCTGTTGATCCCATTTACACTTTTTTTTAGAAATGTTTATCAGGATCTTGAGAATAGAGCTAAGCATTATTGGACACATGGGTCTCTGAGACCCTTGACCATGTTTGGATGATGACAGTTTGAGCCTCTTGGGTTTTTCGAAGAATTGTGAAGGGGAGCGTCAAAAGTCACTTTCTCCCTGGGTCTGTCAGACCCAGTGTGCGGTTCTACGGTTAAATTCATCTCTTTCGGCAGAAAACCTTTTATGGTTGAAAAATCAACTATTTTGTTGAAAATGCAATATATTTCGGTTTGAAATCTTAGGAATTCAAAGTTTTTCGTAATAAATTCAAGATCTTATTTAAATTAATTTTATTTAGAAGAATTTACAAACCTAAAATCCATCTATAGCCAACGACTACGTCCCAACCCATAAATTCTAAAACCATCAACCCCAATCCGTAAACCCTAAACCCACAAATCTCAACACATTAATCCTAAACCCAAAAATCCCAACCCATAAACTCTAAGCCCTGAACTCATGAACCCTAAACCCTAAAAAAGGGTTTCAACATTGGGATTAGGGTTTATGGGTTTACGGTTTATGGGTGTAGGGTTTATGGGTTTAGGGTTAGTGAGTTCAGGGTTTATGGGTTCAGGGTTTATAGGTTAAGGATTTAAGGGTTTAGGGTTTACTGGTTGGGATTTGGCTTAGTTGCTTCCAGAAATGTGAATCTCGAGTTCAATGTTCATAGTTTTTGGATAAGGTTCCATAAGTTTTCTAATCTGCGATGAAAATTATCAGACGGTAAATTTACTGTCAACGAATCATCTTATATCTTGCATTTGTTGTTTTCTAAATTAGTGTCTAGGTGACAGTGACCTTGTTTCTGTATGTTTTGATCAGCTTTGTTGACACAACAGGTGTTATTATACTAGCGAGCTGCATATCTGCAGTCGTAGAAAAACCTGTTTCTTCTATATTTCGTGTGAACTATGTTTTCTATTATTTCTCAGCTTTTTATTTCTGTCGTCTTCATTTGTAAGTATAATAACATTATTAATGATAAAATTTTTTTCCTTCTTTCTTAAAATATCGACCGTGTTCAGGAATTCGTATTACAGCATCAGCTCATACCAATTTCCTAGACTTCTTTTTACTTTGTAGAATAATACCTTTCTTCATTAACAGCTTCTTCATGTGTGAAATTATTTTTAGTCATTCAATCAATTTTTAATATTAAATTCTCGATATACCGACTTTCTTCTAGCCGTAAAGTAATGTCGGAATACTAAATAAGCTCAAAAAATATAAAAACCGAAAAAGGTTTTTGTTGATTTCACTGTCGATAATATGTTAATAGCGTACTTTTCACACGCTAATCATAGAGAAAAAATCCAATTTCCAAGATTATTATGCATTTTTGTGGATGTTATACTAATTTGCAAACATGTGCCTAGCAAATTCAACTGTTCAGATTGAGATATCGGCAAAACACTATTAAAAAAGAACGTTGGGGTAAATGTAACTTATGTTTTTATATTTTTCTTCAATCCATAGTTTTGCAACATTATCATTGCTAAGAGGGCATGTTCCACATCAAGCCATCTAATGCAAGACATTGAACTACTAGAAATAGCTGGAAGACCCTCAACTGTTAATTTTGCGATTTGAATATTTAACAAATTTGGTCATCAGTAACATCTAATGATAAGTTTGAAACGTGTAGCGTTAAGTCATTCCTGTTGATATTTTAAAAGATTTAAAGTACAACAGCATCTTTGTGATTACTTTCAGTGAGACCAACAGAATTTTTTGGACATAATTCAGACGCCTAATTCGATTCTATTTAGAAACTTGACTACCGAATTCGCTCAGTGCAAATAATCTAGAGGAGCAGTGTTTCTATGCAAAGAAGCGTGCGTCGACTTCTATTGGAACCGCAGAATTTTTTCTTCTACAGATAGCTGATGAAGTTCACTCCTCAGGCTCTCAATTTCCATGTCTTTTCCATTAACTACGAAATCAAAATTGTCGGCTTTTTTCGAAACAGTCTGCAGTTGTTAGAACATCATCTTAAGTGAGGAGTTGCGCTGCGAATTATTGATCAAACACCGGTTCAATTTTGCTTCTTTATCTTCTAGAATTTTCTGGAATAATTTCTGTTATAGACCCAATTGTTTAAAATTTACTGCTTCTTTCCGGATAATTTCTTTCAAATTGGAATTTTCTTTGTTTCAGGTTTCAACATTATGGAGCCTTTAGGCATGTTTCAGGTTTGTTATGTTTCTGCTGACTTGTCCAAAAGATCAATCTTTCTATAAGCATTGGTATTCTTTTATTGGCACCATCAGAATCGATATGTTTTCGATTGATTAGCTTTACAGCAAGGAAATTGAGTTCATAAATCTTATTCTCATGATATGGAGACTATTTTAAAATTTCTGATGATTTTTAATCATTGCTACGACATTATGAAGCGAGCTTCTACAACCTTCATTAGACAGAAAAGCTTCTTTCTCTCCCAACCAGGCAATGCACTGCTTCTAAGAAATACTTCTCTCTTCCCAGAGGCTCTACAACGATGATTTCTCCTTTGCGAGTGATTCAAGATTCCTGGTAACTTCTTCCGCATAAAACCTTGCACATGCACAGATGGGACACTACTAACTGGAGTTGTTGCCAAAATCCTAATCAAGCATAATCAAGTCAAATCATTTTCTCTAATTTCACACATACTGCTTCATATTCAATAATTTGTACGGAAATTATACATATTGCTGTTGAAGAATTTTTTCAAACAGTTCTTTTGCGTCAACAGAAGTTGGAAGACGTGTTAAAAGTCAGCAATTTGTTTTTTCGGAAACAATTGAAAAAACAACATGGTGGCTCTTTTGCAGTTCAAGTTCTCTTACTTTTTTTGTATAAAAGTCCAAAAAGCTTTCAAAGACTCCAGATATTACTTTGTTAATGGTAGGTGATCACTGCAATGGGAGTAATGGATAAGTACCGGTTATTTTATATTATCTTTTCCATAGAGGAAGATTTTTAATGTTAACATTCATGAACATAAATTCTGTTAGGAAATATTGGAACAACACTTTTTCCTGATATTTCAAATCTCTAACATCATGAAAGTTAGTAGATATATATTTGGTTCTACTAATGAAATTCCTCTTTTCTGTTAACTTTAGATAACTCTTTTTCGCAATGCTTCTTCAAAGATTTCTAAGCCTGATAGTAGCGCGGGCTTTATCGTCACCCTTCTTCCATTTATCAGCTGGTGCTGCGAGTACTTCCTCGCGGAAATGTTCCCAAACTCCTTGTTTAATTAGCAACAATTCCCATTTATATTTCCACACTTGATTGTTGTCACCCCTGAGTTTCTCAATTTTGAAAACTGCACTGTCCGCTTTTAATTGTGTGTTCACTTCACTCTTATCACTGTACGTTTTTTCCTACTGACAATACTTATTATTATTTAACTGTCACTGCTGTAACTTGAGTGCTTGGGCCCATAACCTGTTAGTAGTTTGCAGACTACAGAATGTTAAATTAAGCACTGAATAAGTTCAAAAACGTATATAAAAGAGATTGGAACACACAGATAGATGAAGCACTATAACTGGGAAATAATTCACTTTAAGAGAACAAAACCTTATGCGTCAATGGTCGCACACTAATTGATTTTGATATGCTTGTCAAAACTCCCTCTTATTTTCGAAGAACTATATTCTAATTCTGATACAAAATGTTCACCTTTGCACTCCGAACAATTTTCAATCTCAGTAAGAAATTGACAGCGACTTTAGGGGCTGCTGTGAGTCACATACCGAAAGTTGTTGATAAGATCCTAATCCGGGATCTTGATTTTGTACAGGCAGGCTCGTTATTCTTTACTTAGAAAAGATATTCTTTATTTCAAAGAACATTTCTTCGAATCAAATAAAAATATCCATTCGCTCTTAGTCAAAGAAAAGGTTCTGTTATTCCAAGAAATTTCTTGTGTTCAAAGAAATATTTTGTTTTTTGGTCTAGTACAAATTTTCCTTCAATTGAAATGATCTTCTCAATTTTAGAAGGAATTTCGGTTCAATTAAAATAATATATGTTAAGGAAACAGTTTCTTTAATTCAAGAAAAATATTTCTCTATGTATTGTTATGAAGATAGAAAAAGTTAGTTTGTTTCAGAATATTGAAATCTATGATATAATTTATTTATTGTTTCTATACCGTGCAACATCAGAGAATCTTCATTACAAGAACGGTAAAGAATATATGTATAGTGCAAACTTAATAGTAACGTCTTCACAGATAAACTTCTTGTGAAAGTAGAAGAAAAAAATTGTATTATATAATATGAAGCTTCAAAGTGATTTTTTGAAAACACCATAGTAAGAAAACTAATGAAAATACTCGTATTAATATAAAATACGAAAAGTTCTCAGGAATTTACTTTCTACTCTTCAATGTCATATCTGAGATATCGTAGACATTTTATGCAAAAGTTTTTTATAACATTTGAAAAATAGGTTGATAGTAAAATCTTTTTCTTTAGCTATACTCATAGTGCTTTATATTGATCGCACTTGTATGCATGTATAATGTGTAAAAAAAGTCTGAAAGATATGTTCTAAACTACATTTTCAACTTTTTCTTCTGCTGAGAATGACAGCTCGTGGAAACGCCCACATGTTTGCTCGAGGCCAGCTCGTACGAAAATATGTCTATAGTCAAATCTATTTCTCTAATTTTACACACACTACTTTATGTCCAATTATATGTACAAACTTTATACATATTGTTGGTGAAGATTTCTTTCAAGCAGTTCTTCTTAGTCAGCAAAAGGTAAAACACGAGCTGAAAGTAAGAAATTTGTTGTTTTAGGGAACAATTAAAAAACAACGTGATGGCTCGTTTGCAGTTCAAAAGTATCTGTTTCCTTATTTTCTCTATAAAAGTCCAAGAAGCTTTTGAAGATTCCAGGTGGATTAATGGATTTCGTCAGCAAATAAAGGCCGATTCTTGGACTGTCGAAACAATAATATTGATCGACGATAGTACTGATCATCAGAAGGATTCACGATTTAGCAAAATTGTACAAGAAATCACTAGCAATGTACCATGCAGAATTATTAACTTTTTGCAAGTGTCACCAAAAAGTATCAGACCTACAGGAGAAAGCCAAAGTCTACATGAAAGAGCAACATTCATTGCAATTCTCGTGGAGAGCCCAAATCCCAAAAGCATACTAGAATTTTTGATGACCGTTTCTCTGGGACAGAGCCACCCAAAGCTTTTAGTAATCAATTTACTAGACACGGAAAGTGGTATCTACGGAAAACTGCTTAGCTACGGATGGTCCAAAAAGTTTTTGGACTTCACAGTTCTCGATATTTTCAAGAAAAAGGATTCATATCGAAAACTTACCCTGGAGTCTCAAATTGCGATAAAGCAAAGTACTGCAGTGATGCATTACTTCAATCCGTTCACCCAGATCTACACCAGGAAGAATTTTTCGACCGGCGCATTAATTTTCCCGGAAAAATTACACGATTTGAACGCCATCGAAATGAAAACAGGCTCAATAGATATCCGACCCATGCTTCGGGTGGAAAGAAATCTTTCTGGATATCCTCTCAATGTTTCTGGACCAGACGCAATGATTTTGAAAATCATATCTGAAAAAATGAATTTCAATGTTTTAGAAATTGCATCTAAAGAAGAATCATTCGGTGACCACAATTGCAATAAAAGTAAGACAACTGGCTTATTCAGAAAGGTAATGTTTGGGGAAATCAATTTTATTACAAATAATATAATATTTGGCGTCCGATGTGCAGAACATTCAGCCACATATATTATTAGAACAGAAAAGATTCGTTTCTCTGCAGTGGTACCGATTCTGTCAAAGCAGGTTCATTTTGTATCTGTGACAAGCACATCGTTTTACACGGGAATTCTCACTTGCTTCCTTGTAACTTTGATCTGGCTAATACTCCGCTTCTTGAAATTTGACAAAAAGTTCTGGTATCCTTTACACATTTTAGAAGCTTTCCTGGGACATCCAGTTCCCAGAGATGTGGCAAAACATTCGGATCGAATTGCTTTGTCTTTTATACTGATTGGATTCTGGATCTCCTCATCCACTTTTTACACAATCTTGATGGATGTCAAAATAATTACGAAGACAGAAGAAACGGTCAACACTATCTCGGATTTGCTCACTTCAAACTTTAAACAATTTATAGTTACGAATATTCTAAACTCTCTGTTGTCAACAGAAAACGTTGCAGTCATTCAGGCTTTACTGAATAAATCCAAGAGCATTCCAAGCGATCATGACTGTCTCCAGTTATTATTGAAATCAAGAAATATTTCGTGCATCATAGATGAAAGGTTGGCACAACGGTTCGTTCTAGAGAATCTTGATGAGAATCATAGGCCAGTTTTTAAGATCCTTAAAGAAAGTTTGTTGGTGAATTTAAAAATTATGATATGCGAAGCCAATTCGCCTTATCTTCGTGAAGTTGGTAGAATATTAAGAGAGATTGACCAATCAGGAGTTATGCAAAGGTGGAATCAAGAGCTGCTGCCAGATTTCATAAGAAGTTCTAGACTTCCCCATGAAGAATATATTACAACGGAGGATATGCTGATAATACCTCTCATTATTATCCTGCTTGCAGGATATGGAGCTTCATTTCTTGTATTTCTTGGAGAATTGCTGATCAACTACATCGAGCACCTGATTCATTACGAGATATCACTTTGCTAATGCAAGGTGACCACTGGGCAGGGTAAACTGGTTATTTACCGATTTTTCAATGCTATTTTTTCATTCGTATGTGCTTGCTTTCCAAACTATAAGCGGTAGGTTTTCCCGATACAGATTGCCAGATAAAATTGCACGTATCTGATAAGTTTCTAGTACAAACACTTTTTCGTAGTGAGAATATTAGAACTTTGTCTTTAGATTTTCCTTAAAACGGAATTATATTGCGTTATCACGCCTAAACGTTTTTGAACGAATGTAAATGAAGCTGCATTGTGCCTTAAATGAGAATTTAGAGCTATACCATAGCGCGAGTTAAAATTCTGAGCAATCTCCGGAGTCTCGTTTTCTAGGGAACAGCAAAATATTTTTATATGCTATGAATCAATAACCTAACTTCGAACTCAAATTTTTTCATAAGTCCATTTCAGTAACGAATACCTCGACTACCAGCATTATAGACCCAATTTTGCACTTTAATTTTTTTTCGTGTACTATTTTTCAAAATTATTTGTCGCGAATCATTTTCTTCTCGCTGCAGGTCATATAAATTCATTTTTACTGAAGAAGGTTTGAGAATATCAAAATTTGTTTGCCAAAAAAGTTGTACTGAAAATTATCTTTTCAAGTTGAATCAGTATCAGTTCATTTTGACAATTAAAGCTGTACTCTATGCATGATTTTGAATAAAATTTGTTTCTTTATATTCTTTGCTGCGTTTTTTGTAGTTTCCCCTGGTATCATTCTCTGATATTATCAATATTACTGAATCCTTTGCAAACTGTCCCCCAGCAATGGGATCTCTAATCTCATCTGTAATAGTCAACATCTTAATGGAACACTTAGAAACTAAGATGATCAACCAATCCAAGCTTAGACCGGAAGTTTGTTGCCTTTGAGTTGATGACAAATTTGTCATCTTTTTTATCATCAATTTGTATACATAGCTGTCCCCATAACAGACAAAGATAACTGACAAAAGGAATTACAAAACTTTACACAAATCCTGATACAGAACGTTCCGACAAACTCACAAATTGATAAAGTAATGAGAAAGTACACTTTAAAAAACAAGCCAACACAACCTACTAAAGGAAGGGAGAGAGAAAAGCGGCCACCATGCTACTCTACATCCAAGGTATCACAGAACGAATAGGAAAAATTCTCAACAAACACAACATACAAACCAAATGCGAAAAAAGTACCGCTTCTAAACAGCCCTTAAGATGAAATGGCACCTCTCAGGGACTCAGGAGTATATAAAATGCCTTGGTCAAGAGCATGTATACATATACAAGATTGTGGCAAAGTCTATACTGGAGTAACCGGGAGCGCGGTGAGCCAACGTGCAAAGGAACATGAGAGTAAAGTCAAGCCAAAACATCCCACGCCAGTCGGCACTAGATGAGCATGATATCAAAACAGGACATAGTATTTTATTTGACAAAACAACCGTCATCGTAAAGACATACAATGGATATAATATCAATCCTATTGACTTTTCGTCCTCCAGGGTTTTTTCAAAGAGACTTGATTGGCCAAACAAGTTTGATCAGTCTCCACGGTGGGGCGCTCTGGCAGAGCATCTCGAGTTTAATTTGAACTATTTCCAGAACCATTGATTGTTTGTAACAAGAATCATTATTAACAAAATAAAACACTTAGAAATTTTCCTTCAATTTATTATCTTCCTTTCGGTTGAAAATTATACTTTTAAATTTGAATATCGGATTAAAGACGAAAATCCATGACATCGAAACGTGAGAATTGTTAGTGTTGAGAATTAAATGGTTTTGCCTAGAAAGTTATGGTAGTTCTAGCCTCATACAATGATAGAAAATCTTGAAAATTTTTATCTAGATCGGTTGAGATATCTTATTCTGAAATTATGTTTCAAAATCAATAATTGTTTCCAGGATAGTTATTGGAAAATAAAAATACAATAACCAAAATATATTTCAAATTGTAAATAAACATACTAAAATGAATTATATATGATTTTTTTTTCTAATGATGTAGTGAAAAATCAAACAGACATTCATGTACAATTTTTTTTAACTGTGTGTGATAATCTTAAAAGTTCTTCGGAATTTAACTTCTTTTTTTTAATTGCATTTCTGATGAATTCCAAATATTCGGCACACAAGTTTTTCATCACAAATTTGATCGTCTGAAACTATTATTATCGTTCGAGTTGGATGTAAGAACAGGTACATTATGCACTCAATTCTGAACTAGTTTCTTGATATTTTACGTCAGTCATTCATTGTATTTAGTTTTTCGGAACTCTGGTTATTTTGAAATTTCTTCAAATTACAAAAAAAATCAAGAAATTAAATGAAGTAAATAGTTCTTTGTCATTTATATCTTTCAAAATCCTAGTACAGTACTAAATATAAATAATTTAGAAAATTTCATGGAAAAAATTGAAAAATAAGGAAAAATGTATTACATGCTGCGTCCGTATGTTTCCTCGAGGCCACCTAGTTCGGAACATTTGTAAATATAGTGAAGTATTTTTCTCGTGTTCTAAGCAAATTACTTTACATTCAATAACAATTCTTACCCACTTCAATTTATTCCAATCAGTCCGCGTACAGAAATACAATGGTTATCGTTGCTAAGCAATTTTTGTTCAAAACAGTTCTGCTGTGTCAGGAAAAGATAAACGAGGGTTGAGAGTCAGCAATTTGTAGTCCTAATAAAAAATTCAAAAAACAACAAATGGCTCATTTGATATTTGAGAATATACTTTTCTTCATTTTTTGTATGAGAGTACAAGAAGCTTCCAAAGATTTCAGGTGGCTTAATACCATTAGGATAGAATTTCCGTGTTGTTTATTCAAATAACACCTTCGTTCCGCAACAATGTTTCAACCCAGATCGCAAATCAATTTTTCTAGCGACCAGCCCAGGTGAAGAGCTTCACAAAGTCATCAGGTAAAGCTCTTCACTTGGGCCCATTGGTATCCAAGGTATTTTTTTCAGGTGTAATTCACTCTACTGACACTTTTCATCATGCATTTATCATAAACTATTTGTCGTTACACTTTTCTTTCCTGGCATACCCTTTTAGCTTCCTTCACGTCCATGCATTTTTTCATGCAAGCTCTTGTGTTTCTATGGGAACGCTGCCATTTAATTGAACTGGATACACTTGTTTCGCCCGTGGTGGGACTCCGCAGCTTGAAGCCGATCAGACCTCGTTTTCTACAATGTGAGATAGACAAACACAAAAAAAACTAAGTGTAAACTTTACCCGGAATTCGGGGTAAAGATTACCTGCAACAGAAATTACCGTATGTGGGTAAACTTTACCCGCACATCTAGGGTATTCTTCTGCGTTCACCTACGTTCGGGAGTGATTCTCAATGTTTACCTTGAGGGCCTTGTAAATGTCATTTTGTCAGCTGCAACCCGCAACACGTGGCATCTTCAAGTCCAAACAGCGTCACTCAAAATGTAATTATCGTTTGATGTCTTCCGTCGTTCATTTTGAAATCTATAATAGTTTGCTCGGACGAGCATTTCACCACGAATTTCGGAAATAAAGCTGTATTGTCAAACAACAGTCAAACAAATTTGACAACTTGTAAACATCGCCACGGTCTTTAAAGATAGATGGTAGTCCATCGGATATCACAATGCAAAGTTTTCGACGGAGAATTTCCAACAGAAAATTCTAAGCAGGGATGGGAAAGTGTAATATCTCATGTATTTGATGTGGCCGCTCACTTTGATTTTACTGCGTATTCTACGTACAAGAATATCTATGAATATAAAAATTTGTTCAGCGGCGGACATTTTACACGTTCCGTGCTATTATGAACATGTTATGGTGCTTACATACGACTCCAGCTGCGGGCATTTTGGTCGAAATCGATATTCGGTCGATTTTCACCGTTGATTTTCACCATCTTGGGAAATGGTTTTGGTCGCGGGAATTTAAAAATTTCCATACGAAAATGATTTAAGTTTTTAAAAATAAAGTAAATTACTAAATTTGTATATAAAAATTATTTGAATTATTGATGTTAAACGAAAAACACAATTATTAAAACAAGGAATGACGAAACATTATCAAAAATAAAATAAATGATTAAATTTGTATATGAAAATGATTTAAAATATTTATATATAAGGATAACATCTTCTTAAAATAATGATTGACGTAAAATAGCTAATTAATTATGGAAATAATTAATTTATTATGTTATTCTAAATTGTGTTGAAATTATTTATTATTTATTTATAATTATATATTTATATATATAATGATATATAATTATTTATTATTTATAAATTATTAGTGTGTTAAAATTGAATTAAAACTTATAAAGATATTTTTAAAATTTTGAAAGGTTTCAAGAAGAGGCAAAAAAATCATTAGGTTTCTAAGAAAAATTGTTAATGATTTATTGTGGAAAATTAATTTAAGAGAATATTTATAAAGATTTTTAAAATGATCAGTGAAGAATCTGAAAGATTTTAAGACAATTTTTTGCAATTTGCAGGATTTAAATGAAATTCAGAAAAAATTTCATTAATTTCAAAAGAGTAGAAGTTTTAGAAATTCTGAAAAGATTAAAAAAAAAAGGAATTTTCTTAAGATTCTTGGGGAAATTTGAAATGATTCTTCATTTTGAAAAAAAAATTGAAAAAGATTTCAAAACATTTCAAACGATATCATAAAATTTCAAAAAAAAGTGTAAAATATTTGGAAGCAAAATGTTTCAATTTGGTAAGATTAAACAATAGAAAAATCGAGTAAATTCAAGAAATATTTATAAGATTTGAAGAGATTCAAAAAGAATGTTCAACTTTTGAAGATTTTACAAAAAGTAGATTTTTTAAGATTTCAAACAAAAACTGTAGAAGCTTTAAAAGAACTCTGAAAGATTTCAATGGGTAAATTTTGAAGATTTTGAGGCATTTTATTTATTTTTTAAATGATTTTTCAAAATTATAAGAAAATTTCTAGTCAGTTAAAAATATTTCAAAGAATTTAAGCGATTTTGAATAGATCACAAATATTTTAGAACATATAAATATTTCCGAATATTTATGAAACAGTTTTTGATTTCTTCCAAACTTCTAAAAGTCATAAACATCTTTTCAAACGACTTGAATTTTTCCTAATATTTTGTAAGATCCAGTAAAATAAAAAAATGTCTTTATAATCTTCTAGATTCTTTTTTGACGCATCTGAAATATTTTTAAATCCTTTTTAATTTTCTCAAGAATCTTATAAAAATTATATCTATATAAATTCAAAAACAAACTGATATTACTTTTTCTCCTATCAGTAATTTCAAAATTTGTATGACTAAAAAAATATTTGAAAAGCATTCAGTGTTACATCAAAATATTGTTGTATTTATTTCTCGACAGTGCTTCAGCTTGAAAAACCTTTTTTCATTCAAAAAACGTATATTATGCTTTTAAACATAATACAAAAAATGTTACGTCACATGTTTTTGAAAAAAAAACAATTTATAAAAATAGGCCTAATAGTTTCATGAAATAGCAGAATGTTATTTTATTCATTTTGATTGGAAGCTTCCACTTTTTTAATGAAATCGTTTCAAAAATGAAACATTCTGAAAACTAGATATGTATTAAATACGAAATTTATTTTCATTTTACTAAAATCAATTTTTAAAATTTTTAAATATTAAAAAAATGATATGTTATTAACAATTAACACGTGATTCATTTATTTAAATTATTTGAAACGATTTGCTTTGAAACACAAAGGATACTATTAAATATTTATATTTAAGGCTTAATAGTATTTTTTCATATTTTGAATTTTCCCGCCCTAATGTTTGAAAATTTTCATTTGGTAAAAGTTTTATGAAACTTTACAACCCTGATGCTGGCTGACGACCAGCAGACAGAGCGTGTAAATACAGCTTTAGGAATTCTAACCCAAAGAGAACACCTTCTACTTTAAAGGCCGTGGCGACTTTTGAGAGCTGTCACACTTATTGTCACTATAAAAAAAATAAAAAAAAATTGATTAGCATTTCGAACTCGAAAGTTCATTGCCTCACTACCCGATTCGGGTAGTGTTTCTAGGTGGATAAATACTACCAGTGTGGGTCCACCACACCCACGACGGGTCAACAACACGCAGTATTCCCCGAACGGTCACCCATCCAAGTACTAACCGCGCCCAACACTGCTTAACTTCAGTGATCTAACGGGAACTGTTGTTTTCAGCGTGGTATCGCCGTTGACAATCAACGTCACTATACATATTGCAAATGTAAACAGATTGGATTGAACTACTTCTGGAGGTTACCTGGGAAAACTCAATCGCGGAAATTTTTTGTTTAATTCTGGCTGTTTGCTGAATAGCAATAAGCCACAATCAAGAAGAAGCAAATGTAATACTCGTTGGGTCATCGCAAGAAGACATGACAGTTACTCTTAACTCACGGTAATATTCTCTGTTTACCCATCAGAGCAGGTAATAGCAGACAGGTTACTCCCACCATAGGTAATATTTATATTCTACCTACACCAGTGAGTAAAAACACGGAATTACCTGTGAACATGATCCGCTTGTATTCCGAAGACAGGTCTTACTTCCCGTTTAAAAAAAATGATACCATCTCTCTCTGTCCAACCAATACTTCTTTGAAAATTGCAATAAATGTCATACAATTTTGCTGAACCTTGAATCTTGATGATAATCTGTAAAGTCGTCGATCAATATTATTGCTTCGTAAGTCCGAAAATCTGCCCTGATTTGCTGAAAAAGTCCTCCAAGCCATCTAGAATCTTTAGAAGCTTTTTGGACTCCCATACAAAAAACGAAGAAAAGGATACTCTTGATCTGAAAATGAGCCATCTTGTTTTTTGATTGCTTCCTAAAACAACAAATCGACGCCTTTCAACACATGTTTCACCTTCTACTGAGACACGGGGACTGTTTTGAGAGAAATTGCTTAGCAACGATCACATTTCTATTTTTTTTACCAAGGTCGATTGACATAAAAAAATGCTCGAATTGAAAATATATTTTCCAGAGAATTTTCAACACAACACACACAATTTGCTTCCGAAATTGTTACCATTATCGAGCTTTCTTTATGGGAAATTAAAATTAAATACAGAATCGGTACTCATGCAACCAGGATCACAAGAAGATGATGAAACAACATACTATCCTTAGTTATATCTTCTCAAATGTAGATTCTTATAATTCGTGTGAATTTTTTAACTATGTAGCCTGAAAAATTCCTGGATTTCAGTTACAAATGGATACAGTCTTGATCGTTAAGATTACCTATCAAGATACCCTAAGGTAGAAAACTCGATTGTCGACCCGCTGCATTTTGGAAATCTTCTTATAGGTGACAATTTAATAATATTTTTTCAAGAAAAACTCAAAATTTCGATTTTTTAAAATTGAAAATGGAATTTTTTTATAAATGGCCTTGTCATAGAGTTGGTTTTTTATCGGAAAATAGTTGAAGGACATGCCAGATACGAAAAAATCAAGAAAAACATTTGCAGTGTTAGCGTCTTTGTGTTAAAGTCATTTCAGAAGACCCGTGTTTGGTGTCTGTCTGCCATCGTTGTCGTATGTGAGCATTATAACTTTTGAAGGAATTATTTGTTCGGACTGCGTTTTTTCGCACTTTTTGCGTCTGTGAACTATCTTGCGACTATAATTTTGATAAATCACATTGGTTCTGCTTCAGTCGTGAAAAATATTATTTAAAGAAAGTCAATTTGCCGTTCATGCTATGCAAGATACAAGAAGTTGTTACTCTATTTTGTTATCTCTAGTTTCTAACGCATCTTCGCGTACTCTTTTTGAGACTTCAAAAATGAAGGTCGAGTTCGTTGATCAGATCAATCCCAACAAAATAAAAAAATTTCGAGCATTTTCAAAACACAAAACAGAATTTTTATAGAAGTTTCATAAATCGTCGTAAATGATTCTTGCAGATGAAAGAAAGGTTTACAAAGGATCCTAATGCCAATTTTAAATTCGATAAGGATTAAAAAAGTCATACGATCTTCAAAATGTTCAATAAAAACAAAAATATGATTGTGACAGATCGAGCAATTTTTATTAGATATTAAATCAGAAATGAAAAACGCATACATTATCTAACGTTAATGGTATTTAAAATTATCATTTTCCTACCTAGAGAATGAGGCTTCGGACATGAAACTGAAGTATAACTCTCTACAACATAATGATTTCGATTCTTGATTATAAAAATATTCTTCTACATGTATAACCTAATGTTGGTGGGAAATTAACGTACAGCTCTGAAGCCTGATTTCAGCCGGAAAAAACCTTCATTCACATTCTTTTTAACATGTTAAGACAGTATGACGCAATGTCATCCTATTTTGAGAAAAACTTTAAGACAAGATTCTAACGCTTAAAGGAGGGTTTGTGCTGGAAACTTACAAAGTACCCACAATTTTAGCTGGAAAATTTCATTTTGAGAACATACTGCTGATGGTCAAAAGGCTTCGGTGATTTCATTTCCGTCGATTGCCAATTAGAGTAGGGCGGCAGAAATATTTATTATTTATTCACAAACACAAAAATGTAATGAAATAATCAATAATGAACTGGGTTTTCCCGTCCAATGGTCCCTTTATATCAGCAAAGTGATATCGTGTGATGAATCAGGTTCTCGACATAGTTGATCAGTAATTCTCCAAGAAATGCAAGAAATGAAACTGCATATCCTGCAAGCAAGACCACAATGAGGGGAATGATCAGAATATCCTCCGTAGTAATATCTTCTTCATTAAGAAATCTGGAACTTCTCATGGAATCTGGAAGCAGCTCTTGATTCCACCTTTGCATAACTCCTGATTCGTCAATCTGTCTTAATTTTTTACCAAATTCACGACGATAAGGCGAATTGGCTCCGCATACCATGATTTTCAAATTCTCCAAGAAACTTTCTTTCACGATCTTAAAAACTGGCCTGTGATTTTCATCAACATTTTCTAGGATAAACCGTTGTGCCAATCTTTCATTGATGAAGCATGAAATATTTCTTAATTTCAACAATAACTGGATACAGTCTTGATCGCTTGAAATGATCTGGGATTTATTTAGCAAAGCCTGTATTACTTCACCGTTTTCTGAGGACAAACGAGATTTTTTAATGTGTATCCCCATAAATGGTTTGAGATCTGCAGTAAGCAAATCCGACAATGTATTAACCGTGTCTTCTCTCCTTGTTATTATTTTGACATCCATCATGATTGTGTAAAAAGTGGATGAAAAGATCCAGAATCCAATGACGATAAAGGACAATGCAATTCGATCCGAATGCTTCACTACATCTCTGGGAACTGGTAGCCCCAGTAAAGCTTCTAAAATGTGCAAAGGACACCAGAATTTTTTGTCAAATTTCAAGAAGCGTAGAAGGAACCAGATCAAAGTTACTAGGAAGCAAGTGAGAATTCCCGTGTTCAACGATGTACTTGTAATCGATACGGATCGAATCTTCTTTGACACAATTGGTACGACTGCGGAGACACTAATCATTTCTGCTCTAATAATATATGTTCCAGGATGTTCTGGACATCGGAGAGCAAGTAGTAGATTATTTGTGATAAAATCGATTTCTCCGTCCGCAACTTTCTTGAATATGCCAGTTATCTCACTTTTATTGCAACTGTATTCACCAAATGATTCTTTTTTGTTTGCAATTTCTAAAACTTTGAAATTCAATTTCTCAGAAAGGATTCTTAGAATCACTGCGTCTGGTCCCGAAACTTTGAGAGGATATCCAGAAAGATTTCTTTCCACCCGAATAATGGGTGGAACATGCACTGAAGCTGTTCTGATTTCGATGGCGTTCAAATCGTGTAATTTTTCTGGAAAAATTAACGCTTCGGTCGAAAATTTCTGTCTGATGTAGATCTGGAAGAAAGGATTGAAGTAATGCATCACTTCTGTACTTTGGTTCATTGCAATTTGAGACTCCAGGGTAAGTTTTCGATATAAATCCTTTTTCTTGACAATATCGAGAACAGTAAAGTCCAGAAACTTTTTGGACCATGCGTAGCGAAGTAATTCTTCATGGCTACTATTTTCTGTGTCTAGTAGAGTGATCATCAAAAGCCTTGGATGGCTCTGTTCCAGAGATACTTTCATCAGAAATTCTAATATGCTTTTGGGATTTGTGCTCTTCACGAGAATTGCAATGAATGTTGCTCTTTCATGTAAACTTTGACTTTCTCCTGTAGGCCTAATACTTTTTGGTGACACTTGCAAAAAGTTAATTATTCTGGTTGGTACATTGCCAGTGACCGCTCGTAGAATTTTGGTGAACCTTGAATCATTTTGATGATGCGTACAGTCGTCGATCAATATTATTATTTCATGAGTCCAAGAATCTGTCTTGATTTGCTGAAAGATTCCATTAGGCCACCTAAAATCTTTGAAAGCTTCTAGGACTTTCATACAAAGAATTAAGAGAAGGATACTCTTCAGCTGATAATAAGCCTTCATGTTTTTTTATTGTTCCCTAAAACAACGAATTAACGTCTTCCTCGAAACGTCTTTCACCTTTTACTGGCACAGAAGAACTGTTTTGATAAAAAATTGCTTAGCAACGATGGCATTTCCTTGTTTTTATCAGGAATGATAAAAATGAATGAATTACGTGAATCATGAACAAATTTAATAGAGTAGTTTCAATACGAGCTGGCCTCAAACTAATCTATTTTACGGATGCTTGAGAGAACATACAATTCACTTCTGTCCTATTTGTTATTCTTTCTTGTTCACTTATTCAAAATTATTGAGTTTTCCGGAATATTGAAACCACTTTTAAGCGAATGACAATTTTTTAAAGTTGTTCCCATTACAGAGCTTCCTTTATTCAATAAAAAATATGAACTTATTTTGTATACCATTACCATCAAGCCATTTCCCTTTCGGAGTAGGCGTGACACTACCCGATTCGGGTAGTGTTTCTAGGTGGATAGTTTCTTGTAGTAAATAACTACAAGTGTGGGCTCACCACCCGCACGACCTGCCAACAGCACGCAGTAGTATTATTCCTGAACGGTCACCCATCCAAGTACTAACCGCGCCCAACACTGCTCATATTATAATTATGAGAGATAAATTAAAAAATCGGTAGTTAACCAGTTTTTCCTGTCCAGTGGTCACCTTGCATTAGCAAAGTGATATCTAGTGATGAATCTGGTTCTCGACGTAGTTGATGAGTAATGATCCAAGAAATGCCAAAACTAAAATCCTGATGCAAGAATTTCATGGAATTCCACGAATTTACAGATTTTAACGGGTTCAAGGATTTTATGAAATTCAAGGAACTCAAGGAATTCAAGAAATTCACAGAATTCTTGAAATTTACGGAATTCAAGAAAATCACCGAATTCAAGAAATTAACAGAATCCAAGGATTTTGTAATTTATCTTTTATATTTATAATATATTTTATATTGAATAAAGGAAGCTCTGCAATGAGAACAATTTCAAAAAATTGTAATTTGCTTGAAAGTGGAAATTGAAAAAAAAAGAAATTGATTTTATCACAAATAATCTAGTATTTGCTATCCGATGTGCAGGGCATCCTGACACATATATTATTAGAACAGAAAGTCAATAATTTTGAATAAGTGAACAAGAAAGAATAACGAATGAGACAAAAGTGAGTGATATGTTATCTTACGTATCTGTAAAATAGATTTGTTCGAGGCCAGCTCGTTTTGAAACTACTCTATAAAATTTCGTTATGATTCACGTAATTTTTTCATTTAAATCCTTTCTGATAAAAACGAGGAAGTGCCATCGTTGCTGAAAATTTTTTTTCAAAACAGTTCTTCTGTGTCAGTTGAAGGTAGAAGATGTTTTAAAAAAGACATCAATTCGTTGTTTCAGAAAACAATAAAAAAAACAGCATGAAGGCTTATTATCAGGTCAAGAGTATCCTTTTCTTCATTTCTTGTATGAAAGTCCAAGAAGCTTCCAAAGATTTTAGGTGACCTAGTGGACTCTTCGAGCAAATCAAGGCAGATTCTTGGACTAATGAAATAATAATATTGATCGACGACTGTACATATCATCAAAATGATTCAAGGTTCACCCAAATTCTACAAGTAGTCACTGGCAATGTACCAAACAGAACAATTAACTTTTTGCAAGTTTTAACAAAAAGTATTAGGCCTACAGGAGAAAGTAAAAATTTACATGAAAGAGCGACATTCATTGCGATTCTCGTGAAGAGCACAAATCCCAGTAGGATACTAGAATTTTCGATGAACGTATCTCTGGGACAGAGCCATCCAAGTCTTTTGAAGATCACTCTACTAGACACAGAAAATGGTTGTCAGGAAGAAATAGTTCGCTATGCATGGTTCAAAAAGTATTTGGACTTAACAGTTCTCGACATTATCAAGAAAAAGGATTTATATCGAAAACTTCCCCTGGAGCCTCGAATTGCAACGACCCAAAGTACAGAAGTGTTGCATTACTTCTATCCTTTCACCCAGATCTACTCCAGGCAAAAATTTTCAACTAGAGCGTTAATTTTTCCAGAAAAATTACACAATTTGAACGCAATCGAAATGAGGATAGGTTCAGTAGATGTTCGACCCATGCTTGCGGATGGGAAAATCGATTTTATCACAAATAATCTAGTATTTGCTCTCCGATGTTCAGAATATCCTGGAACATATATTATTAGAAAAGAAATTAATCGTGTCTCCGCAGTCTTACCAATTGTGTCGAAGAAGATTCGATCTGTATCAATTACAAGTACATCGTTGAACACGGGAATTCTCACTTGCTTCCTAGTAACTTTGAACTGGTTGCTTCTACGCTTTTTGGAATTAGACAAAAGATTCTGATGTTCTTTACACATTTTAGAAGCTTTGCTGGGACAGCCAGTTCCCAGAGAATTGGTGAAGGATTTGGATCGAATTGCATTGTGCTTTATCGTCATTCGATTGTGGATCTTCTCATTTACATTTTATACCATCTTGATGGATGTCAAAATAATAACAAGGACTGTAAGCGGCTTTGCCCCCTACTAGATGAGCAACGTTCTCAGGAGGGGGGTTTTGGCCAAGGAGGGTTCGCCGGGAATCCTCGAGCTGTCTCTCCAGTCTGTGGCTGGAGGATAAGTCTCGGTGATCGCCGGCCGATCCCTGTCGTGAAGGGGTGTGGCGGAAAGCCATACTTGGACTTGTGTATTTGTTTTCTCCGTTTTATATGTATTTCTTCTCTTTTCTTCACCTTTATTAAACTCATTTAAGTATAGCTCGACAGGGGAAGGGAGAAATTAATCAATACAGTCCTTTGTGTAGAAAAAGTTTTTACATATATTGATAAACGATAGGAGGTACTCGGACATACATGCCATTACAAAATAATCATTAATAATTAATCCTACGATATCAGTCTGATGCTATAGCCGTTTGATCAATGTTCGCATCTCCAAGAATCACAGAGCAATCCTTCGGTCATTTATAAAGTTGCTGCCACGGGCGTCACGAGGTTATTATAATGGCGGATAATGATAGACAGTGGCGGGAACGTGAATGGCTCACCCAGTGGACCCGGATTATGCCGGCGTTCGCAGCTATGTGCAAGGAAACCTACTCTCTCCAGCCAGGCTGGAAGATTGAACACTCCAGAGTTCTGGAGGATGTCTCACCAGGTAGACCAGCTGGCGCACCAAGTGTCGAATGCAGGCCGCGCGTGGCCTTATATCCTCCTCTCCCTACCCTGAACTGCCTGGCGGGCCTCGGTCGGGTTCAGCGGTGTCTGTGATTGGTGGCGCTTGCCCACGTGGTTCGTACCTCTGGTCGGAGTATGGCTCGCTGAACGCGTTGAGTGTTGTCTGACGCTTTTCTCGCGCGCTGGGCCTGTCTTATTCTATACATGCGACTGTATTATTTTTAATATCTTATATAAGGAGAATAAAGTTATTGCAACTACCTTACGGGCTAAGTGGCACGTTACAGAACAGAAGGCATGGTTAATACATTGTCGGATTTGCTCACTGCAAACCTCAAACCACTGATGGGGATACACGTTAAAAAATCTCGTTCGTCATCAGGAAACGGTAAAATAATACAGGCTTTGCTGGATAAATTCAAGATCATTCCAAGCAATCAAGACAGTATCCAGTTATTATTGGAATAGAGGAATATTTCATGCTTCATAGATGAAAGATTGGCACAAAGGTTTATCCTAGAGAATGTTGATGAAAATCATAAGCCACTTTTTAAGATCCTTGAAGAAAGTTTGTTGGAGGATTTGAAAATCATGCTATGCGGAGCCAATTCGCCTTATCTTCGTGAATGTGGTCGAAAATTAGGGCAAATTCACGAATCGGGGATTATGCAAAGGTGGAATCAAGAGTTGTTTCCAGATTTCATGAGAGATTCTAGATTTCTTAATGAAGAAGATATTACTAGGGAGGATATGCTGATTATTCCCCTCATTGTGGTCCTGCTCGCAGGATATGGAGTTTCACTCCTTGCATTTCTTGGAGAATTACTGATCAACTACATTGAGAACCTGATTCATCATACAATATCACTTTGCTAATGCAAGATGACCTACACTGATTGGCAATTGATGGAAACGAACCTTTGTGGTGATTTTTTATTGGAATGTCCTTGCTGTTTAAACCATAAATGGTATGTTCTCAAAACACAATTTTTCAGTTAAAATTGTAGGTAGCATATAAGTTTCCAGCACAAACCCTTGTATAGAAGCATTAAACATTTTTCTTGAGGGTTTTCTGAAAATAGAATCACCTTTCGTCATGCTATTTTAACATGTTCAAAAGAATGTAAATAAAGCTTTATTGTGGCTGAAATCCAGAGCTCTATGTTCATTTCTCACTCACATTAGTTTATACATGCAGGAAAGCTTTTTTTCATAAAGAAGAATTCAAATAATTATTTTGTCGCGAGCAATACTTCAGTTTCATATCCGAAGTCTCGTTTCCTAGGTAAGTAGAAAATAATTTCAAATACTATTGAACTTAGAGAATTTATGGACTTTTTTATCTCTCAAGCCTTTTTCTATCCGATAAAAGAGTAATTAGAATAATGAAAACAAATTGAGTAAAATTAGAATGTTCACCGCTTGCATTTTTCTTTTAAATTGAATAATAAAATTTTAAATATCACGAATATTGTAATTCAAATTGAAAACTTTCATACAAGACCTTGATAAACTACATTCATAAATTGGAACTGAAATTGTTTCTCAATTTGGCTTTAAAGACAGTTCTCAAAGCAGATGTGGCTTTGGCCGTTACAGTCTCATTGTAAATTTTGCTTCCAGCTACTTAAAATTATGATTATAATTTACGGTTCACTTCCAAAATATTCCATCATTTTGCAAATGATCTAACTTTTTTTAATTTTACTTCAATCGATGAAATTTGTATGGATGATTTCTTAATTCATTTAGTATCAAATGAAAATTGCTAAATCTGTTACGAATATATATATATATATTTTTTTTCAATTTTGAAGATCGTATCACTTTTTTAATTCTTATCGAATTCAAGAATAACATTGTGATAATTCGTGAGTCTTTGTGAAAGACTGTTTGAAAATCAGCAATTTTTTGTTTTAGGAATAATAATAGAAATACCGAAAAGAATCTAAAAATTTGTTATTTATAATTTTTAGATATAACGTGTAGATTTTTTTCATTCGTAAAGAACGAGATTAAAAATGAAAAATTAATCTTTTGGAAAAAAGACACAAGAGACAAAAAAAATTGAAAGATAAAAGTTGTTTAACCAAAAAAGATCTATAAATTTGTGAATAAACTCTTGTTATGAGAATATATTGAAAATAAAACAATTAACTTATAGGAAAAAGGAAAAATCCTACAATAACGTTTTATTTAACGAACATTTTCGTCTGAATTATATTAAAAAATTTTCTCAAAACTACTCTATGCTAGGATTCGTATTTTTAGTTTAAATTGTAAAAATTAACATTGAAAATAAAAGAATTGAATTTATGGAAAAACGACACAAATTGCAATAAAATATTTCATAACTGAAAAGATTTGTTCGAGGTCAGCTCGTATTGAAACTACTCTAGAAAATTTGTTTATCATTCACGTAAT
Organism: Andricus quercusramuli; assembly: GCA_932178445.1. Classification (NCBI taxonomy): domain Eukaryota; kingdom Metazoa; phylum Arthropoda; class Insecta; order Hymenoptera; family Cynipidae; genus Andricus; species Andricus quercusramuli. The sequence continues at coordinate 220,565 of CAKNXH010000340.1, read as the reverse complement.
TTTTTCATTTCAATCCTTTCTGATGAAACGAGGAAATACCATCGTTGCTAAGCAATTTTTTCCAGAACAGTTCTTCTGTGCCAGTAAAAGGTGAAAGACGTTTTCAGAAAGAAGTCAATGCGTTGCTTTAGGAAACAATAGAAAAAACATGAAGGCTTATTATCAGTTGAAGAGTATCCTTTTCTTCATTTTTTGTATGAAAGTCCAAGAAGCTTCCCAAGATTTTAGGTGGCCCAGTGGACTCTTTCAGCAAATTAAGGAAGATTCTTGGACTTATGAAGTAATAATATTGATCGACGACTGTACATATCATCAAAAAGATTCAAGGTTCACCGAAATTCTACGAGCAGTCACTGTCAATCTACCAACCAGAATAATTAACTTTCTGCAAGCTTCACCAAAAAGTATAAGGCCTACAGGAGAAAGTCAAAGCTTACATGAAAGAGCAACATTCATTGCAATTCTCGTGAAGAGCACAAAACCCAAAACCATACTGAAATTCTTGATGGAAGTATCTCTTGGACAGAGCCATCCAAGGCTTTTGATGATCACTCTACTGGACACAGAAAATGGTAGCCACGAAGAGTTACTTCGCTACGCATGGTCCAAAAAGTTTCTGGACGTTACAGTTCTCGATATTGTCAAAAAAAAGGATTCAGATCGAAATTTCTCTTGGGCTTCCCGAAGAATCGCAAAAAAAGGTACTGCAGTTATGCATTACTTCAATCCTTTCACCCAGATTTACAACAGGAAGAATTTTTCGACCAGAGCGTCAATTTTTCCGATTAAATTACATGATTTGAATGGCATCGAAATGAAAACAGCTTCATTAGATATTCAACCCATGGTTCGAGTGGAATACAGCCTTTCTGGATATCCGATGAAGGTTTCAGGACCAGACGCAGTGATTCTCAAAATTCTATCGGAGAAAATGAATTTCAAAGTTCTGGAAATTGCTTCCAAAGAAGAATCGTTCGGCGACTACAGTTGCAACAAAAGTAAGACAACTGGTTTAGCTAAAAAGGTTGTGACTGGAGAAATCAATGTTATCACGAATAATGTAATATTTGGCATCCGTTGTGCAGAGCATCCCGCCACATTTATTATCAGAACAGAAAAGATTCGTTTCTTTGCAGTGGTACCAATTGTGTCAAAGAAGATTCAATCTGTGACCGTCACAAGCACATCTTTTCGTAAAGGAATAACGACTTGTTTCTTAGTAACTTTGATCTGGCTGATTCTGCGGGTCTTGAAATTTGACAAAACATTTTGGCTTCCCCTGCACATTTTAGAAGCTTTGCTTGGGCATCCGATTCCCAGAGATGTAGTAAGACATTCGGACCGAATTGCATTGACCTTTATCTTGTTTGGATTTTGGATCTTCTCATCCTCTTTTTACATGATCTTGATGGACGTCAAAATAATAACAAAGACAGAAGATACGGTTAACAGTTTGTCGGATTTGCTCACTGAAAACATTCAACCATTTATGGAGACGAATTTTCTAAACTCTCTGTTGTCAGCAGAAAATGGTGAAGTAACTCAAGATTTACTAAATAAATCGAAGATCGTTTCAAATGATCAAGACTGTCTTCAGCCACTGTTGAAATCAAGGAATGTTTCATGCTTCATGGATGAAAGATGGGCACGAAGGTTCATCCTGGAGAATGTTGATGAAAATCATAGGCCAGCTTTCAAGATCTTAGAAGAAAGTTTGTTGGAAAATTTAAAAATCATGATATGCGAAGCCAATTCACCTTATCTCCGTGAATTTGGTAGAAGACTTATAGAGATTGACCAATCAGGGGTTATGCAAAGGTGGAATCAAGAGTTGATACCAGATTCCATGAGAAGTTCCAGACCTTACATTGAAGAGAAGATTACTACGGATAGTATGCTATTGAGTCAACTTCTTGTGTTCCTGGTTGCAGGATATGGTATTTCGGTTGTTACATTTCTTGGTGAATTACTGATCAACTACGTCGAGAACCTGATTAGTCACGAGATACCGCTTTGTTGAAGCAAGGCGCCTGGAACAGGAAAACTGGGTAAGTAATGTTCTTTTTTTGATTTCGTATTCGTGAACATACATTGTATATTTTGGCCTCCCTCCACTTGTTGGCAAACGATGGAAATCTGCGAAATTCACAGCAGTTGCTTGCCCAGTAAAAAACTTCATTCATTAAAACATTTGATTCTATAAAAAAATAAAGACACCTAATTTCATTGGATAGTCAAAGAATTTATTTTCAAAAGCTAAGAACGTTAAAAGTTGAGCTCACATATATCGAAAAATTACAAGTCTATCTCGTAAAATTTGGATTTTTTTTTGTTGGTGAATTATAGGAATTATGTACTCTTTTAAGAAAAATGACTTACTAAAGCAAAGAACTTGGAAAACAACAGTCTCTACAATGCTACAAATCCACCAAAAACAGAATCAACATTTTAAAATCGTGAATTGAAAAAAATTCATTTTTTGAAGATCAGGAAAAGTCGTAGTATGAAATTGCAACAGTCGACATGAAATTGCTTTTTTTTGTTGATAATTGTAGGGTCAACTTCAATATATAGCTTCGAAGTTTTGAAAAAATGTTTGTTGTCTAAACGACGAAATTACGTATTACTTTATTTTCATCATATATATCATATAGATTTGTATCCTATATTTTAATTATAGATATTATATCACATGAGCATATAGGTTTCACATTCGCTTTAAATTTTCAGCTGAAGGAGAGCAAAAACGTGGAAAACCTTTCCCGAGCGCAGCCGGTTATCAACAGTCCAGTTTGGATGTAGACATCCTTGGCGTCAGACCTACAGATAAACCATAGGTAGATAAATTGAAAAACATGGCTAAGCGAGAATCACGAACACAAGAAACACAAGAAGAAAAACTGCGCATGTGTAATTCCTTACTGCAACACTTAAAAAAAAATTCTGATACACATAATACCAAAAATAAATAGAACTGTTTTCGTCTGTTTATTATTTATATTATTTCGAGTTTACTACATAATTTAGATTATGTTCACGGAATATAAAATCAACAATTTTGCAGTGTTACATTCTGCTATTCGCAATAAGGTTTTTCAACAGAAAAAGTAACATGAACGTGACACCAAGGTCGAAAAGAGCTAAAAGTGCAACCGAAATTTTTTTATTGTTTTTGCCTATCTTTCACTGGATTTCTAGTTTCATTTATATAAAGAAAGCATTACATAATATTTATGTAGGCAATTTTTGTTTAAGAAAATTAATTATCGTATTTTTGTCGTGAACGTTACAAGTCATGGAAAAAGAGTTTTCAATTTAATTAGAGGTAACTTCCGTTGTTTATGAAAAAAATTCGAAAATTTGATTCCATGAAGTAAAATGTCTCCTGATCACAAAAATTATTTCGCCCATATTTATCAAAAACGGATAAACAAAATATGTAAAAAGAAAAAAGTTCGAATAGAATTTTTATGATTTCGAAGCCCACGTACTAAAAAATAATAACTGGATTATAATTAAAGAAATATGTAGGTTAAAAAAGATGTTGCCTTTTGTGAAACTTATAGTTTCAAATTATTGTGAATAGGGGCGATTTTCCCGAAATGTTTATTTTACAGGTGAGAAAATTGAAGAAAAAAAATTATTCTTACTGAGATACCTAATTCGTATTTACCCTTCCGATAGGAAATGACTGAAGAATCTGAAAAATCTCATATTCTGACATTTCTATCTACAGCTACTAAGGAAAGTAGTTTTTAAAAAACCAGGTGTGTTTTTATGATGCCTACAAACCATATTTCACCCAAATACTTGCCGGAAGAGGGGTTCTTTTTTGTAAACAGACAAATATTACAAAGGGCCCCTGCTTAAGATGGGCTGTCACCTTGGACCTATTTATGGCTGTATTTTGTTGGTTAAGTGAGTTTAGTCGTATATATTCTAGCTAACGACCTAGGTGAATAGAGTTCCTTCAGCAAGTTTTAATAGTTGAGCTGCGGGGGTAATAACGGAAGCTACATCTAAGTGCTTGAAATTCAAGAATAATTTTTGTTATCAATTTTTAAATACCTACCATACCGACCTCACTTTTGACATAAACTACGTTTATGTACGTACTTTATTCGGGGAGGAATTTCGCAAAAATTATTCCGGAAGAAATTAAAGGTGTGTGCATTTTTTGAACCTAAGAACTTTTTTTATAAGTGAAATATCGGCTTCAAACTCTGAAGAGCCGACAGTACAGTACGTTTATGTACGTCATTTGAGCATGAGAGATGCAAAAAGAAAAATTCCAACTAAATGCCATCACCGGTTGCCAGTTCGGTCGGTATTCGTGTTGGGCACGAAAATGCGAAGTCTGGCGGCCACTGAACGAGGCTCTATCAGCTGGCTCATCACATCTGAAAATATGGGGTCCACGCTGCCAAAGATTGAAGATGTGGTGTTCTCACAATTATATTTTCTTAAAGTTGCGTCCAGCATAAATATTGAGTGAAATGTGTTGTTTCTATGTTGAGTTATGTAAGTATTGAAATCGTTATTGCTCTCGTTTAGTGGCCGCCAGAATTTGCATTCTCGTGTCCATCACGAATACTGACCGAACTGGCAAACGGCAGTTGACATTTAGTTGGAGTTTTTCTTTTTGCATCTTTGATACTCAAACGATGTACATAAACGTACCTTAATTCTCTCGAAAATAATTTTTTGCAAAATTCCTCCTCGAATAAAGTGCGCAAACGTAGCTCATTGTCTTCTCATACATTTTCCAAAGTTTCAGTCTGATATTTTATTTACAAAAAAAGTTCTTAGATTCGGAAAATTGAAAAAGTGAGGTCGGTAATGTAGGCATTTATGTCTGTCACATGCCCTTAAGGATTCCTATGCTTTTTCAAAGAGGGTTTCGTTCGAAAATTGAAAAGTTGAAAAATACGTTGAGGCCTTTCGATAGATGACTTCTAGAGGGGTACTGGTAAAGGCACCCTATATATCCAAGAAGATATATTCCACAAAGATTCTACAAAGCAGCCTGCCTGAAAGTCGTGCTGCTCTTTGTGAATCAGTCAGTCTGAAAGCACCTTATCTTTGATGCATCTCTAAACGAGTTCCTCTGGCAAAAGAGAATTTACCAAAGAGAATTCACAATCACCAAATCAGAACAGTCGATTAAGAAAAATATTTGCAGTATTTCCACATAAAACCAATACCTTATCATTCAGATGGAAATGGAAAAATTCCATTTTCCGGCCAAACTATGCGACAAATGAGAAAAAAGTTAAAAAAAAAAAAATATTTTTATCGCTAACGTTGCAAGATGTCGGAAAAAACGCCATACTTTGTAGAACTTTATCGAAGCAATAAAACATCTTTGTTTTGTTTTCCGTTGTTCACGAAAAATATTTGGAAATTGGATTTCATGGAGTCAAAACTCTCTTGATCACAAAAATAGTTTTTCCCAAACAGCATTCATATTATGCCTCGTGTGAGTGTAGATTTAATGAAAAATAGAAAAAAGATATGACGTAATGGTAACGGTGGTCGGAGTGGACGTGTTGATTGCAATGGGTGCGTGTCCAGAGTGCAAGGAAGTGATTTCCAGAGGAGGACCTGAGGTGCTTGTGTGTGTAAAGTGTAGTGTTTTAACGCATCTGGCCTGTACGAATTTCAACATTTCCGAAGAAAATTTTGATAAACTCAAAAAAGGTCAAACATATTTCTTCTGCATGAAATGCAAAGGACAAAACACCAGCGACATCTCTACGGCAGTAGATGGACCTGCATCTAATATTCGCAAAACAGGCGGTACGTCTTCTCCTCACGCTCCTGCCCCCTCAGCAGCAACGGCTACCCCCAACCAGCCTGATCTCGCTGCCATGATCAAACATGCTGTCTTGGAAGGACAAAAGGATGCGCTTGCGGAATCTCAGGAGATCCTTTCCAGGATCATAGAATTTGAAAACAAGCAGCAAGCATTTAATAACGATCTTTTAACTTCGATTCAAACGATCAAAGCAGACATTGCTGAGAACTCGAACCGAATCTCTTCAATCGAAGCTGGCTCAGAAATGGGAAAGGAAGACATGACAAAAATAAAAAAGGATGCCAATGATTTGAAATCAAAAGTGGCTACTCTGGAGCATGCGCTCAACGTAAGTGAGCAAGCGGCCCTTCAAACGACTTTGGAAATTCATAATTTCCCTATAAAACCCAATGAAGACCTTTTTGCAAACATGGATTCAATAGCTAGGGCTCCTGACGTTCCCTTTAAGAGGGAAGATGTGGTCAAGATGTACAGAATCATAAAGGCACCTGCACTTACAAAATCCTCCAACCCGCTCATCATTGTCGCGAAGCTCAACAATCAACAACTGCGAGATAAATTCATTGAGAGACGTAAGGTTTTTAGAGACTTCACCACTGAAAACTTCGGGTGGTCGAGCAATGATAAACACCCTGTTTATCTACGTGAGGCCCTGTCACCTTTGAATAGGGAGATCTACGCCATTGCCCTGGGTCTCAGAAGAGACAAAATAGTCAAATATCTGTGGATTGCTGGAGGAAAAATTTTTTGTCGCAGAGAGGATGGATCTCCACGAATTTACCTGGCTAACCTCCAAGCCGTTGAGGGACTTAAATAGCAACTACTGCCTCTTAGTATCATCCTATATTTATATGTCGGTAAATATGATATAACTTGTCAATTACACCTATTTTCAACGCATCTAGCATACATAATAATTTTTTCATTTGAAAATTTTTATTTGATAATACAAAAGTTTCTCAGTTATTCTAACTGTACTAATTGGATTTATTTTGTTCTGCAAAAACACCTGTTAAGTCAAAGCAATCCTGACTATATGGAATTTCATTTTTCATTTGAAAGATCTATCATTGTATCGACAGCACGTTTGATTGTTTCCCGGCCTAATTCGGAGATTTATACTTCTACTGTATACTTAAATTTTCATGCTTCAGTACCACTGAAGTTTCTTTTAGATTTATATCTATACTGTCACTTCAGAAACTTTCGGACTCTATCTAACCCTACTCGTAGTTACCTAATTTGGGCTTTCTTGGCTATTGATCATGTTATTTCTATTTCTACTATTTTTCTCTATGCGCTAGTGTTCCATCAAGTAATTTGCAACGTAAAACTAACCATTTTACATTTTCAATGGATATTTTGAATAATTGTGATGTTAACTTTATAATGCTCATTGCTTCTTTAATTTTAATTTTTACCTTTATATGTGCCTTTCCCCCTGTTTTCAATTGTAATCATGTGAACTGGATTTTGTTGGTTAATGTATTTCAGACACTTCTTTATTTAACTATACTTGAACTTTACTCTTCTCTGTCCAAATGGAAACCTTAAATATTTGTCACGTTAATGCTCAGTCGTTACCTGCCCATTACCACGAATTCAAACATCATTTTATGTCCTGTTCCTATCATATCATAGCCGTGTCTGAGACCTGGCTTACTCCTAACATTCCATCTAGCCTCATAGCACTTGATAACTACACACTTTTCCGCAGAGATAGAGATGAGAGAAGAGGGGGTGGGGTCTGTCTTTACGTTCATAACAGCTTAAGGGGCATACAGGTGGGAATGAGTCCTTGTGCCAATTACCCTATTGCTGAATACCTTTTTATCAATGTATCTTCGTCTCGTGAGAGCATATTAATGGGTGTGATTTACAAACCTCCTAATGCTTCCTACTGTAGGGAACTTGAGACTGACATTTTTGACCTCATACCTAATTATAATAACATTGCACTTACTGGTGACCTAAACACTAATCTTAATGCCACCAACAATTCAACTAACTATTTAAAATCAGTAGTGTTCTCTGCCGGATTATCTATAGTTCCCCATAATACCACGCACCACACCGATCATTCCAGTACATGGATGGACATGATGATTGTTGATGATCTAGACAAGGTAATCTCTTCTACACAACACTCAATCTCATTCCTCTCGAACCACGACCTTATCAGCATTCAATACCAGTTCTACCTTGATCCCTCCTATAGTATATCTCCACTATTTATACGTAATCTCACAAATATAAATGAAGCTGAATTTCTTGAGCACCTCACCACTTATGATTGGAAAAGAATTTATATTGAAAAAGATATAAATAGAAAGGTTGTTTGTCTAACTGAATTTTTAACCTTAGTTTTTGATAAATTTGCGCCTCTTCATACCCTCAAAGCAAAAAAGAAGTCCACTCCTTGGATTACATCTTACATCAAAGACTTGATGAAAGAAAGAGAGAAAAAACGTAGATTGGCTGAAAGAACTAACAGTAGTTTTATTCAAGCTGAATTTCGTAAGTAGAGAAACTTGGTTCAAACCAAAATCAGGGATTCCTACGATCAATACAATTACAATTCCATTAAAAACAGGAATAAAAATGAAAACATCTGGTTTCTCTTAAGACGACATGGACTTTCCCTCCAAAACACTTGGCTCCCGATAACAATTTTCCCCCCGCAGATCTCTTAACAGCCTTCACCACAAAATCCGGACTCCTTTTAAACAGCACTCCTTCCTCGTTCGCAGTTCCCGCTACCTTCGATGATACAAAATTATTCTTTTCTGACATATCGCAAGAAACTCTAATGAAAAAACTCTTAGATGTGAAATCAAATGCTCTAGGTTCTGATGGTATCTCAATCAAAATGATTCGCTTAGCTTTACCAGTCATTTGTCCTATTCTCTTGCATATATATAATGCATCTCTACAGGTGGGAATATTTCCCGATACCTGGAAAGAGGCGATTATTCGCCCTATTCCTAAAATATCTAACCCTACCTCTCCCAAAGATTTCCGCCCGATATCCATCCTCTGTGCCTTGTCGAAACCTTTTGAACGCATTGTCCATCAGCAACTTACTGCACACATTGAAACTAACAATTTAATGGACCCAATGCAATCTGATTTTCGTGCTAGGCATAACACTCTTACAGCTACACTTAAAGTAACTTCTGACCTCAAACTGGCAATTGATAGAAGGGAAATAACGGTTGTTGTACTATTTGACTTTTCTAAGGCGTTTGATACAGTTAACCATAATTTACTATTGAATAGGCTCAAATCACTCTACCTCTCAAATATGGCTGTGAAGTGGTTCGAATCTTATCTTAGTGATCGTTCTGAAAGAGAACAAATCAGCAATGGCGAGCGTTCTGACTGTGGGGAGGTTAAGAGTGGTGTCCCTCAAGGTTCCACGCTTGCACCTACTCTATTCAATATTTATACATCTGAACTTGGTAGCGAACTCCGACACTGCAACTTTCACAAATATGCTGATGATTTCAAGATTCACCTCTCCGGGCCTATTTCCACTCTTATGAGCTTACTTCAAAAGGTACAGGAGGATATGGTGATATATATGGTGATGATATGGTGGTGCAGTGGGCCTTGACAAATGGTCTCACTCTTAATCCTGCTGAAACTAAGGCTATAATCATAGGACCTTCTTCCTCTCCTTCACTTGCAACAATTGCAACCTTGCCTCCCCTCTTGATCAAGGGGCGTATCATTCCCTTCGTGGATTCTGTGGAAGATTTAGGCTATATTCTTAATCGCTCTCTTACATGGAATGAACACATTGCGGATATCTCACGAAAAACGTTTAGAGTCCTCCAACAGCTTAACAGGAATAAAGAATCACTTCCTACTCCAACGCGTATCCTCCTAGTTAAAAGCCTGATTCTTCCTTTCTTTGACTATGGCTGTGTGGTATATGACGATATTACGGATGAGCTGAATGCCAAGCTTGAGCGTACGCTCAATGCTTGCATTAGGTTCATCTATAACATCCCCAAAAGTGAACATATTACTCAGTATAGAGATAGAGCAGGACTCCTTAACGTCGCAAAAAGAAGACAATTTTTTATGGGTAATTTACTTTATAGCCTATTCAGTAATAAAGCTCCGCACTATCTTTTCAACCTCTTCCATTTCATTGACAAAGATCAACCAACACATTCCAAACTCCGTGAAAGGAAAACAGTATTAAAAATTCAGCCACACCGCACGTGTAAAATGCACAGGTCCTTTATTATTCGTGGTGCTCGCCTTTGGAACAAACTACCTATAACCATTAGAAATGCACCTTCACAATTTCATTTTAGAAAACTCCTTTTTAGTTACTTATTTAACATATCAAATCCTACCCTTGAAATCACACATTGGTAACACTTAAATTCATAATTAATATATATATATATATATATATATATATATATATTAGTGTGTGTATGAGTGCGTATTTACTTTTAAGTATGTATATCTGCGTATGTATATTTACAGTATTCTTCTGTTAATAGCCTAGATCCAATTTTTTTTGTATTCTAGTTTAGTTTTTTAACTTTGTTAATACCTATTATTGATTTCAATCGTCAAATCGATCGCCGTCATATTTTAATTGTAATATGTATTACCTGTTCCTTATAGGGCTATTCAGCCCTAGGGACTTTACATGAATAAATACAAATACAAATACAAATTCAAATCGAATAGTGGGTCCCATTCCGGAAGTTGTTGACCAAATCTTAATCAAGGATGGTGATTCTTGTGAAAGCAGGTGATCCTCTTCTCGTTATCATTGGAAAATTTCAACCGGACAAATCGAAAAATAAGAAAAATATGATTATATGCGACGTATATATGCTTGCTCGAATCCAGCTCATTTGGAAAATAGGTTGATGGTATGATATTTTTCTTCTGCCATATACTCACACTACTTTATATTCAGTAACATGTGTAAATGTGTAAAGTGACCGATCTGGAAAATTCATTTCCTAATGCATGTATGATGTTTATCATTTGAAACTTTCTTTTTGCTGCAAATGACGCTTCGTGGAAACTTTCATTACTTAAGTCGATACCAGCTCACACAGAAAATAGTTTAATGGTCAAATAATTTTCTCTAATTATGATCACACTACTTGGTATCTAATAATTTGAATGAACCTTGTAAAAATTGTTGCTAAAAATATTTTCAAACAGTTCTTTCGTGTCAGCAAAAGGTGAAAGACGAGTTGAGAATCAGAAACTTGTTGTTTTAGGAAAGAAGTTAAAAAAATAATATGGCTCATTCGCATTTCAAGAGTATCCTTCTCTTCATTTTTTGTATGAAAGTACAAGAAGCTGCCGAAGATTCCAGGTGGCTTAACGGTCTTTTTCAGCAAATTAGGAACGATTCCCGGACTTTTGAAATCATAATATTAATCAATGCTAGTACTGATCATCACAAATGTTCAAAACTCAGCCAAATTGTACGAGACATCACTGGAAATGTACCAAGCAGAATCATTGATTTTTTGCATGTGTCACCAAAATATATCAGACCTTCAGGAGAAAGTCAGAGTTTTCATGAAAGAGTAACATCTGTTGCCATCCTAGATGAGAGTACAACTCCTAAGAGCATAATAGAATTTTTGATGAACGTATCAGCAGCACAGAGCCATCCAAGACTTTTGATGTTCACTTTACTAGATACAGAAAGTGGCAGCCACGAAGAATTACTTCGTTACGTATGGTCCAAAAAGTTTTTGGACTTCACAGTCCTGGATATAGTCAAGAAAAAGGCTTCAGAACGAGAACTTTCCTGCGAGCCTCTGGTTGCCACAAAACAAAGTACGGCATTCATGCATTTCTTCAATCCCTTTACCCAGATCTATACCCAGATGAAATTTTCGACCGGAGCGTCAATTTTTCCCGGAAAATTACACGATCTGAATGGTTTTGAAATGAGAGCAGCTTCCCTAGATGACCGACCCATGGTTCATGTGAAATACAATCTTTCTGGATATCCGATTGACGTTTTCGGACCAGACGCAGTAATTCTGAAAATTCTATCGGAGGCAATGAATTTCAAAGTTCTAGAAACTGCATACAAAGGAGAATTGTTTGGTTACTACCATTGTAATAAAAGTAAGACAACTGGCATACTTAAAAAGGTCATGAACGGAGAAATCAATTTCGTCACAAATAACGTGATGATTGCTATCCGATGTCCAGAGCATTCCGTCACGTATATTACTAGAACAGAAACGGTCCGTTTTTCCGTAGTGGTACCAATTCTGTCAAAGAAGATTCGATCTGTATCAATTACAAGTACATCGTTCTATGCCGGAATTCTCACTTGTTTTCTAGTCACTTTGATTTGGCTAACTCTACGCATCTTTAAATTTGACAGAAGATTTTGGCTCCCCTTACACATTTTAGAAGCTTTGCTGGGACACCCAGTTCCCAGAGATGTAGTGAGGCATTCGGATCGAATCGCATTGTCCTTTATCCTGACTGGGTTTTGGATCTTCTCATCCACTTTTTACACGATTTTGATGGACATTAAAATAGTAACGAAGACAGAAGATACGGTTAATACTTTCTCGGATTTGCTCACTTCAGGCCTGAAGCCATTCATGAGGAGGACCATTCTAGATTCTCGTTTGTCATCAGAAAACGGTAAAATGATGAAGGCTTTGCTAAATGAATCCAGGCTTATTCCGAACGATGCAGACTGCATTCGCTTATTATTGAAATCAAGGAATGTTTCATGTGTTATACGTGAAACATTAGCACAAAGCTTTATCCTCGAGAATGTAGATGAAAATCATAGGCCCATTCTTAAGATCTTAAAAGAAAGTTTTTTGGAGAATCTGAAAATCATGCCATGTGAGGTCAATTCGCCTTATCTCCATGAATTTGGGCGAAGATTGAGAGTGATTGACCAATCAGGGATTATAGGAAGATGGAATCAAGAACTTCCAAATTTAATGAGAAGTTCAAGAATATCCAATGAAGCAGAGATTATTGTGGATAGTATGCTGATGATTCCCCTTGCTGTCATCCTGGTTGCAGGATACGGACTCTCAATTCTTGCGTTTCTTGGGGAACTACTGATTAACCACATTGAGAACCTGATTCATCACCAGATAGTACTTTACTAAGACACTGGAATAAGAAAACTGGGTAAGTGCCGCTTCAATGAAAATGTTCTTTCTGATAGAGAAGTCTTTATAATGGTTACAATTTCGAAAAAAGTTTAATTTCTGTAATTCTACGTTCCCCAGTCAAAAAATGTCAAATGGAGTGTTCTAAGTAATTGTCTAAATGTGTGTCTTGGTAACAATTTCGGAAAAATTCTAATTCGTGGAAAGCCTATTTTCATCAGTAATATTTTAAAACTTACGCAAGAATTTTTAAATATTCATAACATTTTTCAATATTATAATACTCATATGTTATAGTTAGGCTTTTTCTCAGCATAATCCAAAGTTCATGTAAGAATATAAAAATTCCTTAACTCGAAACAAATCTATGGACCTGCAATATTATGACTTTTGATTTAAGACTAAGCAACTGACGGTCTTTTATCATATTTCGAAAATTGTTTTTTTTTTTTCACAGAGAAATTATTCTTCATGAAGATTCATGATAGGAAATCCCCGCCACGTACAAAAAAAAATGATTAGCAGTTCGAACTCGAAAGTTCATTGCCTCACTACCCGATTCGGGTAGTGTTTCTAGGTGGATAAGTACTACCAGTGTGGGTCCACCATACCCACGACAAGCACGCCAACAGCACGCAGTATTTCCGAACAGTCACCCATCCAAGTACTAACCGTGCCCAACGCTGCTTAACTTCAGTGATCTTACGAGAACTGTTGTTTCCAGCGTGGTATCGCCGTTGTACCGCCACGTACAAACAACAACAAAATGCTGAAAATATATTTTCTCCACAGAACTATGAACATTCAAATTTCATTTAATTGAACTTCACCGAAAGCCATGAAATGCAAAACTATATGTATTTTATGAGGAGTTGAGATGGATAAGGTCAAATCTGTAATATTTTCGCTTTGTGAAACCATGGAAAAGTGAAATTGTCCACCTTTTTCAATGGCTACAGACAAGCCCATCTTGTTTCCGCTGGATGGTCGTGGACACTTGCTGAAGCAGACGAGGCCCCGCTGCGAGTGTAATGCTACTTTCGTTTATCTGAAACGAGTCAAACTTTCATTGTTATGAGACTAAGGCTGCTCAAGGAAACTAAAATTATGAAAGCATAATTTTATTCGATTGTAACTGGCTGAAATGATTCATTTCTATGATTAGAAAAAAAATGTAAAAAAAAACATTCATAAAAATCGGTTAATATTTGCGGTAATTACAAAAATCTCCAAGTGCAGACAAAAGTACAATAACCGATATCAAGTCATATGCAAATATCTTCAAGAGAACATTTTATACTCCACTGCCCACTGTTACTTTTGGTACATTGATATTTTTCAAAACTTTATTTTCTTTCTCATATCTTAAAAAAATATTTACAAATATGCAATCTATAACCCCCACAATTAACGTTTGCGATTATCATTTATTCTGCAGAAAAATATAAAGATTCGTGGTAGTGAATGGTCCACAAGTAAAAACCGCGAATACATTTTCTTGAACTATCTATAGATATACTAGATGCACTTTTCGTGTATATCTCTGCCAACGCCTTAATCTCATAATGACGAATAGGCCATCAAATTAAAAATAACCAAAAAGCAATAAAAAACGGCCTGTTTCAGATAAAAAAAAAGTAGCATTGTTTTTGCAGCGGGGTGTCAGCCTCTTCTGCTTCGGCAAGGCTCCACGGCCATGCAGAGAAAACACAGACAGCTAGTACTGAGCGTCACTGCTTTTGTTTTTTCGATTTTGATTATTATTGAATAGAATAAAAACAATTTCACGAAAAATCGGATCTGTTGGGAAAAGGAGAATACTATTTAGATGACGTGTGCAAAAGATTGCACAAAATATTCAATTATTTGGCCTTAAACTTGAATCCCGTTTAGCCATTCTGAAGAAGGGCCTCAAGTTTTCTGTTGAGCTTGAACGACTTCAAAATGGCCAGAACAATTTTCATCAGTAAATGTCATTTTCAAATGCCTCTTGGAAAACCACCCGTGAGAAGATATCATTACATAACATCTAGGTAAGCTAAATCTTTGTTGTTTACGAATGAAATAAATTTTCTTATTTCTTTCGCGAACTTTACAAGATACATCAATGACCGATTTTTAAAATTTTATTTCTATATTTGTAAATCAACATTTTGGAATTCGTCCTCTTTCCAATAATTGGCAATTTATGGGAACAAAATATCCGAAATCACCGAAGTATTTCAACATGTCTCTAACATAATTTTTGGCTTCAAGTTTTCCTGAAAATGGAATAAGATTGCGTGATCGTGTCTTAGCATGTTCAAAATGATGTGAATAAAGCTTTATTATGACCAAATTAGACTTCAGAACTCTACATTTATTTTACAACCATATTAGTTTATACATGTTTATACAAAACAGTTTTATGTTCGCAGCTCTGTTTTTTGTAGGTAGAAACAAAATAATTAAAACTACTACATATTCACGTTAGAAAATGTATAAATTTCTTCATCTCCGAAGCCTTTTTCATGCGCCTTAAAGATTTTATTTTATTTGCAGTACTAGTACTGCATTTTGTCGCTTTGAACACAAACATTCAGGGCCTTGTGAACCATCTCTGGTGCATCTTTCGTTTCCTAATACTTTAAAACGTGTTGTACGTACGACGTAAAAAAGATTTGGTGTAGATTATATCTACTATATTTTGTTCAATTTTTCCTCAGCTTTGAAACTGAAACCTATATAAACTTGCAGAAAACTGATAAATGATTGCAGTGAATACACCCACAAATGACAATAATGATGATACAATAAAATATATGAAAAAAATTACTTTAAGCATATTATTTTTAATTGCCTAAGCAGTAAAAGCAGTAATTACATATTTGAATTTTTTTAAATGTACAAAGTAAAACTAACAGACTTCATTATGAGCATTTTTAATTGAAACCTGAGAGATCATCCAATTTTAATTTAAGGCCACTCGATATGGCAATTCGTGTGAAAATAAGTTCACAAATAAAAAAAATGTTGGCAAGGTAGGAATCCAGTCACGTGATCCACTCATCACATGGCCTTAAAGAGTTTTTTATTTCAAAATAAAAAAAAAGAAACCTTTTTCGTTTAATTTTTTTCTCAAAGAAAAGCTTGGTTTCTCCATTGAAACACAAATAAGCGAAGGAAGTTTACTTGAATCTTAATAAATCTTTACAATTATTGAATATCATATGGAATATATACTTCAAGAAAAAATATTTCACATCTACTAGTAATTATGAAATCATTTCGAGAAGAGGAGAGGCAGGGAAGGACTGTGAACCCTGTCATTTTTACAATAGTTTTGATAAAAGCCAGCTCGCAAGAAGAATAGATTAACGTGCAGTGATATATTTTTGTAAGATTATATTCACACTAGTTTGTATCCATATTAATTTTTAGCTAATTCAATCCTCGTAAAAACAGAAACGTCACCGTTCGCGAGTATTTCTGAGTGCAGACATATAAATCGCCAGATATTTTACTAATTTCTTCGAGGAGAAGCCTTGCAGAAGATATGCTTATGGAAGCTCATCGAAGTTAAAATCGTTTTGAATTGTTCAAAATGCTTGAAGTATTCAAAAGTATCTTAAAACTAGGAATAACTCAATAGGAAAAAAATAAAACAAAGTCAGTATTCCCTTACGTATCTATATAATAGTTTTTCCTGCGGCCAGCTCGTATAGAAAATGAGTTAATATAGTAAAGTGATTTTCTCGAGTTATATACTCACTACTTTGTGCCCATAATAATTTGTAGGCTCATGAAAAATCGTACAATTCTGATATTTTTTTATTTCTATTTATCAAAACAGTTCTTTTGCGTCAACAACAGGGGCAATACGTGTTGCAAGGCATCCATTTGTTCGTTTATAAAACAAAACAAAAACAACAAAAAGGCTCATTTGCATTTTGAGGCTATCCTTTTCTTTATTTTTTTTCATGGAAGTGCAAGAAGCTTCTCAAGATTCTAGATGGCTTAGTGGGTTTTGTCAGCAAATAAGAACCGATTCTTGGACTCCCGAAACAATAATATTGATCGACGACAGTACTGATCATCACAAAGATTCAAGGTTCAGCAAAATTGTACAAGAATTGAAGAGAAGTTTACGGATAGTATGCTCTTGAGTCAACTTCTTGTGTTCCTGGTTGCAGGATATGGAATTTCGGTTGTTACATTTCTTGGTGAATCACTGATGAACTACGTCGAGCACCTGATTAATCACGAGATACTACTTTGCTGAAGGAAGGCGCCTGGAACAGGAAAACTGGGTAAGTAATGTTCTTTTTTTGATTTCGTATTCGTGAACATACATTGTATATTTTGGCCTCCCTCCACTTGTTGGCAAACGATGGAAATCTACGAAATTCTCAGCAGTTGCTTGCCCAGTAAAAAACTTCTTTCATTGAAACATTTGATTCTATAAAAAAATAAAGACACCTAACTTCATTGGACAGCCAAAGAATTTATTTTCAAAAGCTAAGAACGTTAAAAGTTGAGCTCACATATATCAAAAAATTACAAATCTGTCTCGTAAAATTTTGATTTTTTTGTTGGTAAATTATTGGAATTATGTACTCATTTGAGAAAAATGACTTACTAAAGCGAAGAACTTGAAGAACAATAGTCTGTACAATTCTACAAATCTTCCAAAAACAGAATCAGCATTTTAAAATCGTGAATTGAAAAAAATTCATTTTTTGAAGATCAGGAAAAGTCGTAGTAGGAAATTACAACAGTTGACATGAAATTGCGTTTTTTGTTGTTGATAATTTTAGGGTCAACTTCAATATATAGCTTTGAAGTTTTGAAACAATTTTTGTTGTCTAAACGACGAAATTAAGTATTACTTTATTTTCATCATATATATCATATATGTTCGGAATTGACTGATATAATTATTCAGTACATTGCTTTATTTTAATTTCACTTATTCAACATCGACTTTCCATTTTTGACTTTAATTTCATATGTTTACATTTCAATGGAATTCTAATTTTAAAGTGTTATCGATTTCTTCTTTTATCCTTATTCCACGGTTGTTGAGTCATATTCCTTGTATGAGTGAGAACCTTTCGTACCTCTTGTAAGCAAATTTTAGTCCTCGTCCGAACGTTAAATTGAGAACTTGTCTCGTCGTTTCGGTAGACAAGTTCAAATTAATTGTATGAATTTTAGATATGAATCGAATATATTCAAGTTCGAATTGTTGAGAAATGTTGTTAGCATGAAACTAATTCAGTTTTGTTATTTATTTTCATTGGCCTGTCCTTTAATGTACTTATCGCCAAAAAGGTTTTATAAACAATAAAAGTTTTTTTCTTACAGAAACTTCTCTCAATCGCGAACAATATATATTTGTATCCTATATTCTAATTAGAGCTATTATATCACATGAGTATACAGGTTTTACATTCGCTTTCAATTTTTAGCCAAAGGAGAGCAAAAATGTAGAAAACCTTTCCGGAGCGCAGCCGGTTACCAACAGTCCAGTTTGGATGTAGACATTCTGCACCATCGAGTGGCTCCACACCTATCTTTGGCGTCAGACATACAGATAAACCGTAGCTAAATAAAGTAAAAAACATGAATAAGCGAGAATCACGGACACAAGAATTACTGCGCATGTGTAATTCTTTACTACAACACTTTTAAAAAAATTCTGAGACACATAATACCCAAAATAAATATAACTTTTTTGGTCTGTATATTATTTATATTATTTCGAATTTACTACATAACTTAGATTACGTTCACGAAATATTGCATCAACAAATTTGCAGTGTTACATTCTGCTATTCTCAATTACGTTTTTCAACAGAAAAAGTAATATGAACGTGACGCCAAGGTCGAAAGAAGCTAAAAGTGCAACCGAAATTTCTTTATTGTTTCTGCCTATCTTTCACTGGATTTCTAGTTTTCAATTTAATTTTATAAAACAGTCTCCGGATGGAAAGGTCATAAGATAAAAAAAAAGACTTTATTTCATTGAAAAGTGGCAATGTTTCAGGCTTGATATAGTCCCTTTTCAAGCCTATTGAAATCTTAGAAAATAAGTTTGGAATACAAATGAGATAAGAACAAGATTTTTCATTTTTATATAATTTGGTTGAAACACGGAAAAATGTGAGAATGTTCAAAAAACAGCAGTGATGTTTATCACTATTCATAAGAAGATACAAAATGATTGATTGAATTCCAAATTTCGGATTTACATGTTGGCTATATCAACAATAAAATACAAAATTTTTTTCCAAATTTTATAGAACATTTCCGTGAATGTGCACACACCCACATTTATTTGTACATTTAAAATAGCATTTTTGACATAAACAAAAGAGCTTTATGGAGCTTTATGGTTGCCGAACTGGCAACCGGAGTTGACATTTAGTTGGAGTTTTTCATTTTGCATCTTTGATACTCAAACGATGCACATAAACGTACTTTACTGTCGGTTCTTGCACTCATCAACGTTTGAAGCCGATATTTCACCCATAAAAAAGTTCTTAGGTTGGAAAAATGGATCAAATTTTAATTTCCTCGAAAAAAATTGTTTGCAAAATTCCTCCTCGAAGAAAGTATGTAAACGTATCTCATTGTCTTCTCATACATCTTCCAAAGTTTCAGCCCGATGTTTTATTTAGAAAAAAAGTTCTTAGATTCGGAAAATTGAAAAAGTGTGGTCGGTAATGTAGGCATTTATGTCTGTCGCATGCCCTTAAGGATTCCTATGATTTTTTAAAGAGGGTTTCGTTCAAAAATTGAAAAATACCTTGAAGCCTTTCGATAGATGACTTCTAGAGAGGTGCTGGTAAAGGCACACTACACTGTTAGAAATATCTGGTTGAATTTTCAACCACATGTGGTTGAAGTTTTATAAAATTACCGTTGTTGAAATTTCAACCATGCAGTGGTTGAAATTTCAACCACCCAGTTGAAATTTCAACAACATGTAATTGAAATTTCAGTAACGAGAAAAAAATTTTATTCGGTACAGATAGTGAATTTCAAAGCAATTTTAATTTTTCAAAAATCTGGAATGAAACCCATAAAGATTCGTGGAAAATACTGTACCGAAAGAATTCTGATAAGAAATCAGTGAGTTATTTCGTACGTTTGAGTCATGTGATTCATGAGATGAACAAAATGCATGTAATATTTAGGAAAACAAGCAGCTTTAAAGAAGACAAAGAAGGTACGTTGTAATCTCGGTTGTAATTATATTACCCTAATGAGTTGCGCGCCCAATTAGACAAACTTTTCAACACTCGTTTTTGTAAACATAACCTAAAAAAAACATACAGCAGTTAGTACCGATACTGTGAATGAAATGTTCCCATTATGATAATATTATTCCAGCTTGCCTTTTGTTTTTCTTCTCTAAAGCTGCTTCTTTTCCTGAATATTATGTCCTTTATTAATATTATTGATCTCACGACACAAACGTACGGAATAACTCCTCGCGGGACTCTTTCTCCTTGGGGTCTGGCCTCGCGGGAAGTATGAGGGGGCATTGTGTAGTTGAATTTTCAACTACATTTGAATGAATTTTATTTCAACTCCGTGGATGAACGAGATTTCAACCACAGAAGTGGTTGAAAAGTGGTTGAATTTTCAACATATTTCTAACAGTGTATATGTCCAAGAAGGTGCCCACAGCATACTCTCCTTGTTCCAGCTGCTGCTGAAATTTTGCTACGGTTCCTCTACGAGTTCCTCTTGCAAAAGAGAATTTACCAAAGAGAATTCACAATCACCAAATTAGAACTATCGATGCTTTGACCTTCAATTTTGAAAGGTCTGTGCACAAATGTGGGGAAAGTACGCGAGATCCAACAGACAGACGTAGAGAGATGTCTCAGATACAAAATCAAAAAATATATTTGCAGTATTTCCACATAAAACCAATACCTTATGATTCAGATGAAAATGGAAAAATTCCATTTTCCGGCCAAACTATGCGACAAATAAGAAAAAATTTCAAAAAAAAAAAATATTTTTATCGCTAACGTTGCAAGATATCGGAAAAAAGGTCATTCTTTGTAGAACTTTATTGAAGCAATAAAACATCTTTGATTTGTTTTCCCTTGTCCACGAAAAATATTTGGAAATTGGATTCCATGGAGTCAAAAGTCTCTTGATCACAAAAATAGTTTTTCCCAAACAGAATTCATATAATGCCTCGTGTGAGTGTAAATTTAATGAAAAATAGATAAAACATATATGAATTCAAATCGAATAGTGGGTCCCAATTCGGAAGTTGTTGATCAAATCTTAATCAAGAATGGTGATTTTTGTGAAAGCAGGTGATCCTCTTCTCGTTATCATTGGAAAATTTTAACCGGACAAATCGAAAAATAAGAAAAATATGATTATATGCGACGTATATATGCTTGCTCGAATCCAGCTCATTTGGGAAATAGGTTGATGGTATAATATTTTTCTTCTGCCATATACTCACACTACTTTATATTCAATAAGAAGTGTAAATGTGTAAAGTGACCGATCTGGAAAATTCATTTCCTAATGCATGTATGATGTTCATCATTTGAAACTTTCTTTCTGCTGCAAATGACGCTTCGTGGAAACTTTCATTACTTGAGTCGAGACCAGCATAGGCAGAAAATATGTTAATAGTCAAATAATTTTCTCTAATTATACTCACACTACTTTTCATCTAATAATTTGTACTAACCTTATATAAATTGTTGTTAAAAATATTTTCAAACAGTTCTTCTGTGTCAGCAGAAGGTGAAAGACGAGTGTAGAATCAGCAACTTGTTGTTTTAGGAAAGAAGTTAAAAAAAATAATATGGCGCATTTGCATTTCAAGAGTATCCTTCTCTTCATTTTGTGTATGAAAGTACAAGAAGCTGCGGAAGATTCCAGGTGGCTTAACGGTCTTTTCCAACAAATTAGGAACGACTCTCGGACTTTTGAAACCATAATATTAATCAATGACAGTACTGATCATCACAGATGTTCGATACTCAGCAAAATTGTACGAGACATCACTGGAAATGTACCA
The DNA here is from genome assembly GCA_932178445.1 of Andricus quercusramuli. Classification (NCBI taxonomy): domain Eukaryota; kingdom Metazoa; phylum Arthropoda; class Insecta; order Hymenoptera; family Cynipidae; genus Andricus; species Andricus quercusramuli. The sequence continues at coordinate 198,547 of CAKNXH010000340.1, read as the reverse complement.
AGCAGAATCATTGATTTTTTGCTTGTGTCACAAAAATTGATCAGACCTTCAGGAGAGAGTCAAAGTTTTCATGAAAGAGTAACATTTGTTGCCATCCTAGATGAGAGTACGACTCCTAAGAGCATAATAGAATTTATGATGAACGTATCAGCGGCACAGAGCCATCCGAGACTTTTGATGTTCACTATACTAGAAACAGAAAGTGGTAGCCACGAAGTGTTACTTCGTTACGCATGGTCCAAAAAGTTTTTGGACTTTACAGTTCTGGATATAGTCAAAGAAAGGGCTTCCGAACGAGAACTCTCCTGGGATCCTCTGGGTGCTACAAAACGAAGCACGGCATTCATGCATTTCTTCAATCCCTTCACCCAGATCTATACCCGGAAGAAATTTTCGACCGGAGCGTCAATTTTTCCCGAGAAATTACACGATCTGAATGGTTTTGAAATAAGAGCAGCTTCCCTAGATCAGCGACCCATGGTTCATGTTAAATATAATCTTTCTGGATATCCAATTGACGTTTTTGGACCAGACGCAGTCATTCTGAAAATTCTATCGGAGAACATGAACTTCAAAGTTCTACAAATGGTATCCAAAGTAAAATCTTTGGGTGACTACAATTGTGATGGAATTAAGACAACTGGAATATTCAGAAAGGTCGTGAACGGGGAAATCAATGTTATCACAAATAATGTGATGATTGCTATCCGATGTCCAGAGCATTCCCTCACGTATGTTACTAGAACAGAAATGATCCGTTTTTCCGTAGTGGTACCAATTCGGTCAAAGAAGATTCGATCCGTATCAATAACAAGTACATCGTTTTATACGGGAATTCTCACTTGTTTCCTAGTAACTTTGATCTGGCTAATTCTACGCTACTTAAAGTTTGACAAACGATTTTGGCTTCCCCTACACATTTTAGAAGCTTTGCTGGGACAACCAGTTCCCAGAGATGTACTGAAGCATTCGGATCGAATCGCATTGTCCTTTATCTTGATTGGGTTTTGGATCTTCTCATCTACTTTTTACACGATCTTGATGGACATCAAAATGATAACAAAGACAGAAGATAAGGTTAACACTTTCTCGGATTTGCTCAATTCAGACCTCAAACCATTCATGAGGAGGAACATTCTAAATTCCCGTTTGTCATCAGAAAACGGTAAAATAATGCAGGGTTTGCTGAATAAATCCAAACTTATTCTGAGCGAGCAAGACTGTCTTTACTTATTATTGATGGCAAGGAATGTTTCATGTATCATAAGTGAAACATTGGCACGAAGGTTCATCCTAGAGAATGTAGATGAAAATCATCGGCCCGTTTTTAGAATCTTGGAAGAAAGTTTTTTGGAGAATCTGAAAATCATGATATGCGAAGCCAATTCGCCTTACATCCACGCATTTGCTCGAAAATTGAGAAGCATTGACCAATCAGGCATTATAGGAAGATGGAATCAAGAACTTCCAAATTTAATGAGAAGTTCAAGAATATCCATTGAAGAAGAGATTACTGTGGATAGTATGCTGATGATTCCCCTTGCTGTCATCCTGGTTGCAGGATACGGAATTTCATTTTTTGCATTTTTAGGAGAACTACTGATTAACCACATTGAGAACATGATTCATCACGAGATAGTACTTTACTAAGAAACTGGAATAAGGAAACTGGGTAAGTACCGCTTTTAAAAAAATGTTCTTTCTCATAGAATTTATAATGGTTACAATTTTGAAAAAAAATTAATTTTCTGTAATTCAACGTTTCCCAAACAAAAAATGTCTAGTGCAGTGTTCTAAGTGATTGTCCAAATATGTGTAATGGTAAAAATATCGGCAAAATTTCAATTCGTGGAAAGCCTATTTTTATCAGTAATATCTTAAAACTGAGGCAAGAATTTTTTAAATATTCATAACATTTTTTCCTATTCTAATACTCATATGTTATAGTTAGGCTTTCTATTAGCATAATTCAAAGTTGACGTAAGAATATAAAAATTCCTTAACTCGAAACAAATCGATCGACCTGCAATATTATTACTGTTGGCTCAAAAGTGAGCAACTGACAGTCTTTTATCATATTTCAAAAATTGTTTTTTTACAGAGAAATTTTTCTTTATTAAGATTCGTGATAGGAAATCGCCGCCACGTGCAAACAACAAAAAAAGACTGCAAATATATTTTCTCCACAGAACTATGAACATTCAAATTTCATTTAATTGAACTTCGCTGAAAGCCATGAAATGCAAAACTATATGAATTTTATGATAAGTTAAGATAGATAAGGTCAAAACTGTAATATTTTCGCTTTGTAAAACCATGGAAAAGTAGAATTTTTCACCTTTTTCAATGGTTACAGACAAGCCCATCGTGTTTCCGCTGGGTGGTCGTGGACACTTACGCTGAAACAGACGAGGCAGATATCCCGCTGCGAGTTTAATTCTACTTTCGTACATTGATATTTTTCAAAATTTTATTATCCGTCTCATATCTTTGGAAAATGTTAACAAATATGCAATCTATAACCCCGACAATTAACGTTTTCGATTATCATTCATTCTGCAGAAAAATATAAAGATTCGCGGTAGTGGATGGTCCACAAGTAAAAACCGCGAATACATTTTCTTGAACTATCTATAGATATTCTAGATGCACTTTTTGTGTATATCTCTGTCATTTTCTCAATATCATAATAATAAAACGGTCATCAAATGAAAAATAATCAAAAAGCAATGAAAGAACGGCCCGTTGTAGAGGAAAAAGTAGCATTGTTCTCGCAACGGGGTGTCTGCCAAGTCTGCTTCGGCAAGGTTCCACGGCCACGCAGAGAAAACACAGAGACTGCTACACTGAGCGTCACTGCTTTTGTACTTTCGATTTTGTTTATTATTGAACAAAACAGAAAACAATTTTAGGAAAAATCGGCTCTGTTTGGAAAAATAGAATACTATTTAGATGACGTGTACAAAAGATTGTACAAAAATATGCAATTATTCGGCCTTAAACTTGAATCCCGTTTACCCATTCTGAAGAAGGGTCAAGGGAACAATTTTTATCAGAGAATCTCATTTTCAAATGCCTCCTGTACACAGCAATGTGTGGAAAATAGTGTGTTTGTTTAGGAAATTGCGACAGAAAATACTTGTTATTTCTTTTCGAAACATTTCATCGTTCGCGCTAAAAATACAAAAATTTAATTTTCTTCATAAATCAACCTTTTTTATTTGTGCCTATCTTTTGCTCAATATCTACTTTCACCCATATGAAGAAAACATTACATAACATCTAGGTAAGCTAAATCTTTGTTGTTTACGAATTAAATAAATTTTCTTATTTCTATCGCGAAGATTACCAGATACCGCAATGACCGATTTTCAAAATTTTATTTTTATATTTGTAAATGAACATTCTGGATTTCGTCCTCGCTCCAATAATTGGCAATTTATGGGAACAAAATATCCGAAATCTCCGAAGTATTTCAACATGTCTCTAACATAATTCTTGGCTTCAAGTTTTCCTGAAAATGGTACAAGATTGCATGGTCGTGTCTTAGCATGTTTAAAATGATGTAAATAAAGCCTTATTATGACCGAATTAGACTTTAGAACTCTACATTCATTTACCACACATATTAGTACCACACATGTCACGAAGAATTTTGCATCATTGCCCCTTTCTCCCTTTTAATTCTCCTATTAACTAAATAGTTCAGAACATATATATTGTCGATCACTCCCATCCCTTTTATAAATCCTGTCTGATTCGGTGGCTCTATCTTTTTCTCCACAACTTCGTTTTTTAACCTCTCCGATAAAACAGTCACATATACTTTACATAGTGTTGGCATTGATGTCACTCCTTTATAATCATTAACCTCCTACCCTTTGCTTTCCTTCACTATTGGTATCACTACTCCTTCTTCCCATAACTCTGACCACCCCTCTCCTCTCCATACTCTATTGTGCATTATCCATACCCATTCCTTTACTTCTGTGCCCTCAAATTTCCGTACTTCATTTGGAATATCATCTATACCAGGTGCCTTTCCATCCTTAATACCTTGACTATTTCTTCCCTTGTAATGTCCTCCTGGTCTGTTGCCCTACCATATTTTCCTCCTGTCCTAACTTTCCTCTCTACCCCTCCTAGTAATTCCATACAATATTTTTCCATTTTACCATCTCAATATTCCGGTTTACTCCTTCCCTTCTTCTCTCTTTATTTACCACCTTCCAAACCTCTTCTTCCGTCCTAGCCTTCTCCGCTTCTTCTTCAAACCTTTTATTTTCCTCCTCTTTTTTTTGATCACACAACTCATCAGTTCAAAAAATAAGAAGCATTAGACTATAACTTTCATTAAAAGATTCACATAATTTTTACATTATATATTTCCTTTATTTTGAACTTTAATTTCTGAATATTTGACTTATTAATAACCTTCTAAACTAATTCCAGAAAATATAAGTATCAATGAAATCAGTTAATAATTAATTAATCAGTTCATAACATAAAAAGCATTGAACAATCATTATTTTCATTAAAACATTCAAATAATTCTTACATTATATTGTCCTTTAAATTTGAAATTTCATCTCTGTACGTTTAATTTATTACTAACCTTTTAAACTAATAAAAAATACTAAAATATATCTACATATAATCTTGTAAAATGAATTCAAATAGAGTCATTTCACAACGTCACAATCACTTAAAAATATTATATAATTACAATACAGGTATTTTAAAGAAAATGTAAATTTTAATTAGAACAATAATAACCAATATCCAATTACATAACCTTGAGGTAAATAATCAATTGATGTTACTTCATTGAAAAAGAATTTTAATTCAATCTTTATTTAATTCAAAATTTCTAACAAAATTAATTGACCAATAATTCATTAAACTGTTTACAACATAAAAGGCATGAAACTATTATTTTCATTGAAACATTCAAATAATTTTTACTTTAGATTTTTTTTTAAATTCTGAAAATTGAAATTATTAATAACTTTTTATACTAATTTTCAAAAAAATTTAAACATAGTATTAAGATATAATTTTAAAAATTAAATTTAGTACTCATTTGAATGATCAATAACCTTTTAAACCTTTTTCAGAAAATGGAAGTTTAAATAGAATCAGTTAATAATTAATTAATCAGTTCATAACATAAAAAGCATTCCACAATTATTTTCATTAAAACATTCAAATAATTTTTACATTATATTCTCCTTTAAATTTGAAATTTCATTTCAGACATTCAATTCGTTACTAACCTTTCAAACTAATAAAGAAATACTAAAATATATCTACATATAATCTTGGAAAATGAATTCAAATAGAGTCATTTCACAACATCATCAGCATTTAAAAAGATTATATAATTGCAATGAAGGTATTTTAAAGAAAAGGTAAACTTTTATTATAAAAATAATAACCAATATTCAACAACATAAACTTCGTGTAAATAATCAATTTATGTTACTTAATTGAAAAAAACTTAATTCAATTTCTTTGCAATTTGAAGTTTTTGACAAAATTAATCGACCAATAATTAATTAAACTGTTTACAGCATAAAAAGCATCAAAATATTATTTCCACTGAACGTTCAAATAATTTCTACTTCATATTTTTTAAACATGAAATTTCATATCTGAAAATTGGAATTATTATTAATTTTTAACACTAATTTTTAAACAAATTGAAACATAGTATTTATATATAATTTTGAAAATCAAATTCAGTTACTCATTTAAGTATTAATCTATAATGTTCATGGACACATTCCAATAAATTTTACTTTATATATTTTTTTTTCCTCAAATTCTAGCTCTCATTTCTGACAGTATGAATTATCAATAACCTTTTGAACTCATTCAAAAAAATGTAAGTTTTAATAGAATCAGTTAATAATTAATGGATTAGTTCGTGACATGAAAAGCACTACACAATTATTTTTATTAAAACATTCGAATAATTTTTACATGAAATTCTCCTTTAAATTTGAAATTTCATTTCTATACATTCAATTCATTACTAACCTTTCAAACTAATTACAAAAATAAAAATAGAATATATGTACATATAATCTTTTGAAAATTAAATTCTGATAGTCATTCCACAAAAATATAAATAATGAAATAAAATAATTAATTTATGTTACTTAATTGAAAATAAATTTAGATTCAATCTTTATTTAATTTAAAGTTTTCAACAAAATTAATCAACCATTAATTAATTGAACTGTTCACAACATAAAAAGAATGTAACCATTATTTTCATTGAAATATTCAAATAATTTTTACTTTATATTTTTTGAACATGAAATTTCATTTCTGAAAAATTGAATTATTGATAACTTTTTATACTAATTTTCAAAGAAATTTAAACATAGCATTCAGGTATAATTTTGAAAATGGAATTCAGATACTCATTCCAGCATTAATCTATAATTAAGTATAGCATATAAGTTTCCAGCACAAACCCTTGAATAGAAGCAATAAAAATTTGTCTTAAGGGTATTCTAAAAATAGAATCAAATTGCATCATGCTATTCTAACATGTTTAAAAGAATGTAAATAAAGCTTCATTGTGGCTGAAATTTAGAGCTCTTTCTCCATTTTCCACCCACATCATTTTATACCTGTAGAGAAGTTTTTTCATAATGAAGAATTAAAATCATTATTTTGTGGCGAGTAATAATGCAGTTTCATGTCCACAGCTTCGTACCCTAGGTAAGTAGAAAATAATTTCAATTACTATTAAACTTGGAGAATTTATGGATTTTTTAATCTCTGAAACCTTTTTCTATCCGATACAAAAGTAAAGTAATAAAAATAATGTGAACAAATTAAGTAAAATTAGAATGTTCACGGCTTGAATTTGAAAAAAATTGAATCATAAAATTTTGAATAGCACGAATATTGTAATTTTAATCAAAAACTTTGATACAAGACCTTGATGAAGTACAGTCATAATTTGGAACTGAAATTATATCTCAATTTGACTTTAGAGACGGTTCTCAAAGCAGGTGCGGCTTTGACCTCTCTTAATCGAAAAAAACAATTGGGATAATTTTTAAATTCATTTAGTATCGAATGGAAATTGCCTAATTTGTTACAAATATACATATATATATATATATATATATATATTGTCGCTCTTACGGTGCTGGTCGCGACCCTGCCCGTCCGAACGCTCCAAGGGATATGGAGTCAATTGCCCGAAACGAGAAGTGCCAGATTTTCGGGCAGCATTCTCCGTTGCGCACTCGAGGCCTGACATTGTTCTCCAAGACTTCGAGAAACGAACTATATTCGTGATCGAATTCTCGGCTCCGTCCGAATACAACATCACTCAGAGGTGCTAAATTATCACTGGTTCGTAAACTCAAAGCCATACCCGTGTGCCAAAAATATGCCAAGGCACTTGCGAGATGGATGCAGAAAGCTGTCATCCTTGGGTCGCTTCGTGTCCTCAAGACACGCGAGGGTTTTGCCAGCCTGTCGTTGTGATTTCGTCGTGCCCTGTGACCACCCATCTCACTAAAGGAGCTAAAACTCTAGAAGCTAAAAGCTCCTAGAGAAATTGAGTCAATTGTCGAAAATGAGAAGTGTCCTATATACTGGAACTTCATATTCTCGACAATTGTTTCTGTTGCGCACTCGAGGAATGAGATGGTTCTTCTTGACTTCGAGAAACGAACCATGTTCGTTATTGAATTTTCAGCACCAGTTGACAAAAACGTCACAGCGCAGGAGAAAGAAAAGAGAGAAAAGTATAAAGACCTTATAATGGAGTTGCGATGGTTATACCAGGAATATTTTGTTAAGCTAATCGTCCTGATCATCATCGATTTTAGGGGTGTCAAGGTTTCACTTGTTAATAGCCTGAAAAGCATCCCTGCGTGTCAACAAAATGCTGAGGTACTTGCGGAGAAAATGCAGAAGGCGGTAGTCCTTGGGGCGCTCCATGTCCTCAAGAAGCACGAGGCTTTCGCCCGATCATAGTATTGAATTCGCGCAGAAAGTAACCACCCATTTCATGGTCGTAAGACGTGGTTACAGCTGAAATTTTACTGAGATTTCGCTGGGTGCGGGTGCAATTCTTCAGATTAGCACCCGCTCCCGGCAAAATCCTGCGGTTATCCTAATGACAAACTTTTGACTAAATAGAAATGTGTGTTTGCTCGAAGCCAGGTCCTATGGAAAATAGATTAAGTTTGTTCCCTGTTTGCGATGTGGCCCCGATCGGGTGTGCGGTATTGTGGTTGTAGCATGACTACTCTTGTGGCTCAAGTTAAAACCATATCGGGATAATAGCAATTCAAATACTAATTTGCGATATCTAATCTTGACTCACAATGCCGAAACCGCAAATTACATTACGGGGTCGGAAGCATAGGTCCATTGCTACCATTCTTCATTTGCAAAAGAGAGACAAAAGTAAGTAGATTCATTGCAATTAAGATCAAACCTAACCTTAAAAATGAGTTAAGAATTTACATTGGATTTCTTGTGAAACAGTGTGAAGCATTCATGACTTTGCGTGAACGTTCTCTTACGATTCTCGCCTCGCACTCTGGAAGAGACTCGGTGGCCCATGCGGTGAACACTTGCCTAGCAAGGGTGTAGTTGTTCATCTCCGGAGAGTCGTGGGACCGGTACCTCTAGAGAAAAAGGTTTTCTGAGTACTTGAGGCTGTTGCTCATGGTGGTTCGTGACCCACCTTAAACTGTAGGTCCCCCTCTCACCACCAAGTAAGTGTGTGGTGTGTGTGTGAAGGAATAGGGAAGAGATACAAGAACAATGTAAACCCTCAGGGGACACACTAGAAGCTTCCATTCCAACATACGACGCAAAAAAGATTTGGAGTGTTTAAAAAAAATTACTTTAAGCATAGGAATGTTGACATGTTATGTTCGTGATTTCATTACAAACTAAGCGCTAGTAGGATTGCTCGGTTGGTTTCCTCATTCTGCCAGATGTGGGCCCGACTGGCGCCACGACAAAATTTCTGAATGGGATTGTAAAAGACGGTTTGAAAATCAGAAATATGTTATTTTATATTTATAATGTATTTATATCTTATACTGAATGAAGAAAGGTCTGTAATGCGAACAATTTCAAACAATTGTAATTCGTTCAAAAGTGCTTTTATTATTCTGAAGAAATTCAATAATTTTGAATAAGTGAACAAGTAAGAATAACGAATAAGACAAAAGTGAATGACATGTTATCTTGCGTATCTCTAAAACAGATTTGTTCGACGCCAGCTCGTATTGAAACTACTCTACAAAATTTGTTTATGAATCACGTATTTTTTTCATTTCAATCCTTTCTCATGAAAACGAGGAAATTCCATCGTTGCTAAGCAATTTTTTTCAAAACAGTTCTTCTTGCCAGTAAAAGGTGAAAGACGTTTCAAGAAAGACGTCAATGCGTTGTTTTCGGAAACAATAAAAAAAACATGAAGGCTTATTATCATTTTGAGAGTATCCTTTTCTTCATTTTTTGTATAAAAGTCCAAGAAGCCTGCCAAGATTTCAGGTGGCCTAGTGAACTCTTTCAGCAAATCAAGGCAGATCCTTGGACCTATGAAATAATAATATTGATCGACGACTGTAGATATCACCAGCAAGATTCAAGGTTCACCAAAATTCTACGATCAGTCACTGGCAATGTACCAACCAGAATAATGAACTTTCTACAAGCTTCACCAAAAAGTGTAAGGCCTACAGGAGAGAGTCAAAGTTTACATGAAAGAGCAACATTCATTGCAATTCTCGTAAAGAGCACAAATCCCAAAAACATACTGAAATTTTTGATGAAAGTATCTCTGGGACAGAGCCATCCAAGGCTTCTACTGATCACTTTACTAGACACAGAAAATGGTAGCCATGAAGAATTACTTCGCTACGCATGGTCCAAAAAGTTTCTGGACGTTACAGTTCTCGATATTGTCAAGAAAAAGGATTCAGATCGAAATTTTTCCTGGGTTTCTCGAAGGAACATAAAACAAGATACTGCAGTAATGCATCACTTCAATCCTTTTACTCATATTTACACCAGGAAGAATTTTTCCACCAGAGAGTCAATTTTTCCAATCAAATTACATGATTTGAATGGCATCGAAATGAAAACCGCTTCATTAGATATTCAGCCCATGGTTCGAGTGGAGTACAATCTTTCTGGACATCCGCTTGAGGCTTCAGGACCAGATGCAGTGATTCTCAAAATTCTAGCTGAGGAAATGAATTTCAAAGTTCTAGAAATTGCCTCCCAAGAAGAATCGTTCGGTGACTACAATTGCAACAAAAGTAAGATGACTGGCTTAGCTAAAAAGGTTGTGACTGGAGAAATCAATTTTATCACAAATAATGTAATATTTAGCATCCGTTGTGTAGAGCATCCTGCCACATTTGTTATCAGAACAGAAATGATTCGTTTCTTCGCAGTGGCACCAATTGTGTCGAAGAGGATTCAGTCTGTGACCATCAGAAGCACATCATTTTGTACAGGAATGATGGCTTGTTTCTTAGTAACTTTGATCTGGCTGATTCTTCGCGTATTGAAATTTGACAAAACATTTTGGCTTCCCCTACATATTTTAGAAGTTTTGCTTGGACATCCAGTTCCAAGAGACGTAGTGAGACATTCGGACCGAATTGCATTGACCTTTATCTTGATTGGATTTGGGATCTTCTCATCCTCTTTCTACATGATCTTGATGGACGTCAAAATAATAACAAAGACAAAAGATACGGTTAATACTTTGTCGGATTTACTCACTGAAAACTTCGAACCATTTATGGGGACGAATATGCTGAACTCTCTGTTATCAGCAAAAAATGGTGAAGTCATTCAGGCTTTGCTGAATAAATCCAAGATCGTTCCAAATGATCAAGACTGTCTTCAGTTACTCTTGAAATTAAAGAATATTTCATGCTTCGTGGATGAAAGATGGGCACAAAGGTTTATCGTAGAGAATGTTGATGAAAATAATAGGCCAGTTTTCAAGATCCTAAAAGAAAGTATGTTGGAAAATTTAAAAGTCATGATATGCGAAGCCAATTCGCCTTATCTTCATAAATTTGGTAAAAAATTCAAAGAGATTGACCAATCAGGGGTTATGAAAAGGTGGAATCAAGAGTTGATACCAGATTCCATAAGAAGTTCCAGACCTTACATTGAAGAGAAGATTACTACGGATAGTATGCTCTTGAGTCAACTTCTTGTGTTCCTGGTTGCAGGATACGGAATTTCTGTTGTTGCATTTCTTAGTGAATTACTGATCAACTACGTCGAGAACCTGATTAATCACGAGATAGCACTTTGCTGAAGCAAGGCGCCAAGAACAAGAAAACTGGGTAAGTAATGTTCCTTTTTCAATTTCGCATTCGTGAACATACATTGTATATTTTGTCCTTCCTCCACTTGTTGGCAAACGATGGAAATCTGCGAAATTCACAGCAGTTGCTTGCCCAGTAAAAAAAGAAAAAATAAAGACACCTACCTACTTCATTGAACACCGACAACATTTCTTCTTCAAAGCTAAAAACGGTAAAAGTTCAGCTTGAATATATCAAAAAGTAACAAGTTCATATTGGAAAATTCTGATTATTTTTTGTTGTTAAATTATTGGAATTATGTACTACTTTCAGAAAATTGACTGATTAAAGCAAAAAACTTGAAAAATAATAGTCTGTACACTACTACAAATCTACTGAAATGAATATAGAGGTTTCACAAGTGGGACGATGGTCGTGGAGGTTAAGGCGTAGGCTTTGGACCCACTCCGTCGGCTTGCGGGTTCGATTCCCGCCTCGCACTCTGGAAGAGCCTTGGTGGCCCATGCGGTGAACACTTGCCTAGCAAGGGAGCTTCATCTCCGGAGAGTCGTGGGACCGGTACCTCTAGAGAAAAAGGTTCTCTAAGTACTTAAGGCTGTTGCTCTTGGTGGTTCGGAACCCACCTTAAACTGTAGGTCCCCTCCCACCACTGCTGAAATGTTGCAAACGCGTTTTGTCGATGCCAAGACTGTGCCAGGCACTTTGAAGTATCATGTTTGATACCTGATGATGATAGAATAACACTAATATTAAGAAAGTATTCTTTAGCTGCGGAGTATGACGCTTTCTGAAAATAAGGACCAGGAAGCAAGCTGTAAAGAAACGTTCACGTTAATGTGAATTCTGGAAACTTATTTTTATAGACTAACTGCAGACGATTATAATTCAAATTTCATTTCCATTTTGGTCAAAGCAGGGTTCTGAAGGAGAAGAATTTTATTTTTTTTCAAACACTAGTTGAAAAAAATCGATTATGTCGGAATTTGTGAAAAATCGGTTTCAATCTTGAATTTCGATGATTCGAGGCTTACTATGCATTCAACAAAAAAAAATAAAAAATATGATTATCTCGAAGTGCATAAAAAGAACTTCTTGAAACACCCATATTTTTCTTTAAATCGAAGAAGTCCGAGCTGTATTATTGACACTTGAACTTGGGCGTGCATAGCCAAACGCTGAAAATATGAGCTCCTGCCATTAGGGGACCCGTTGCTGTGGAGCCTTAAAATTTACACCATGACTGGAGGACCAATAGTACTATAATATATGTGAATTTAAACATGAACCGAAAGCTTTCGATTCTTAAGTAGTATCACTTCATAAATAATGCCCCATATTTGATCTTGCCAGACGGTCCATCGCGCTAGCTGCCCTGGCTGTGTTCGCAATGTAGGGGTTCTTCACAGCAAATAAATCCTATTGACGTTGTGGGAGTCACGCTTTGAACCCGAACCGTAGGCTCTTCTGCAAATCCAAAATGCCATAACAAACTTCCTGCATTGGGTCTCCAGATGCTTCACCCAGTTAGTTTGCTATCTAGGATTACCCTCAGATATTCAACGGAGTTTTAGATCGTCAGCCGCTTACCACGGAATGCAAGGCAGTTAACTTTTGTCACTTTGTACCTTCTCCTGAAAATTACATGGCTGGTCTTTTTCAGATTTACCGAGCACCCTTATCTGTCGCATGGGAGCTCTACGATGCGCAGCGCCGATTTTGTAAGACCCATTAATATTTCCAGATGAGCATCCTGATTAGAATTAAAAAATCATTTGAGTATCTCTTGGTATAATACCCTTACTTATTTGGTCTACGAAGGAGACCATCCACTACAATGCATCACAGAAGAGGTGACAGGACACCACTTGTGGGCATCCCCGGGGCGCCATTATCCTGATTAGGCCTTTGTCCCATGTGGCTTCAAGTCGCCTCTCGTGTGGCATGCTTCGTGTCCAGTTTACTAGCTGGTCTGGAATGCCACATATTGACGCCTTTCGAAAGATGACTTTTGGAGGGGTATTGCTGAAGGCACCCTATATGTCCAAGAAGGTGCCCACAGCATACCCTCCTTGTTCCAGCTGCTGCTCAAATTCTGCTACAGCAGCAGGGAGCGCAGATTCTACAAAGCAGCCTGCCTGAAAGTTGTGCTGCTCTTTGTGAATCAGTCAGCCGGAAAGCACCTTATCTTTGGTGCATCTCTCAACGAGTTCCTCTTGCAAAAGAGAATTTACCAGCGAGAATTCACAATCACCAAATTAGAGCTGTCGATGCTTTGACCTTTAATTTTGAAAGTTCTGTGCACAAATGTGGGGAAAGGACAGTGACCGAGCGCTTGGCGCATTGTAAGAACTTTATCGAGCGCTAAGCGCGAGATCCAACAGACGAACGTAGAGAGATGTCCCAGATATAAAATAAAAAATAAAAATTTGCAGTATTTCCACATGAAACCAATACCTTGTCATTTAGATGAAAATGAAAAAATTCCATTTTCCTGCCAAACTATGCGAGAAATGAGAAAAAAGTTTAAAAAATCAATTGTTACTTTTGGGAAGACGTACAAAAACGTTTATAGGTTAAGAGGGTGAATTATTAACTTTTTATTAAATATAAATTGTTATAAATTTAAATTTTTAAATTTTAAGATTTTTCGGGTTTCAATCGTGTGCGAAATTATGAATATTGCCGACGTTTCGTGAACATTGCAGTTCACTTCTTCAGGGCTGACCTGAAACTGAAGTTTCAGGATATGTTGTTCTTATATATGTATTCTTTACGGTGTCTATTATATAAATTGTTATTTGGAATGAGAATTAGGAATTTAAAAAAAATGAAAACAATTAATAATGCATGTAAGCCTTATTCTATATTATCCTCGTAAAAGAGAAGCTGTACCGAGAGCTGGATCAGCAAAGTTTCAGACGTGTATGTATACTGTATGCATATGTACAGATGCAATAAATTATTCTGAATTGATCATTTATTATATATACCGGAACATTTTTGTTAAAAACAATATTCATATTTTTATCGCTAACGTTGGAAGATATCGAAAAAAACGTTCTTCTTTGCAGAACTTTATTGAAGCAATAAAACATCTTTGTTTTGTTTTCCGTTATTCACGAACACTTTTTGAAAATTGGATTGAATGGAGTCAAAAGTCTCTTGATCACAAAAATGGTTTTTCCCAAACAGAATTCACATTATGACTCGTGTGAGTGTAAATTTAATGAAAAATAGACAAAAGATATATGAAGGCTAAAAAATCCAAATCGAATAGTGGGTGCCATTCCGGAAGTTGTTGATAAAATTTTAATCAAGGATGGTGATGTTTGTGAAAGCAGGCGATCCTCTTCTCGGTATTATTCGAAATTTTAATAGGAAAAATTGAAAAATAAGGAAAATATGATTAAATATGAGACGTATATATGCTTGCTCGACTCCAGCTCGTTTGGAAAATAGGTTAATGGTAAAATATTTTTCTTCTGCCATATACTCACACTACTTTATATTCAGTAACAAGTGTGAATGTGTAATGTGACCGATCTCAAAAATTCATTGTCTAATGCATGTATGATGTTTATCATTTGAAACTTTCTTTCTGCTGTAAATGACGCTTCGTGGAAACTTTCATTACTTAAGTCGAGACCAGCACACACAGCTAATAGGTTGATAGTCAAATAATTTTCGCTAAATATACTCACACTACTTGATATCTAATAATTTGAATGGAACTTCTAAAAATTGTTGCTGGAAATGTTTTCAAACAGTTCTTTTGTGTCAGCAGGAGGTGAAGGACGAGTTGAGAATCAGCAAGTTGTTCTTTTACGAAAGAAGTTAAAAAAATAATATGGCTCATTTGCATTTCAAGAATGTCCTTCTCATCATTTTTTGTATGAAAGTACAAGAAGCTGCGGAAGATTCCAGGTGGCTTAACGGTCTTTTTCAGCAAATTAGGAACGATTCTCGGACATTTGAAACCATAATATTAATCAATGCCAGTACTGATCATCACAAATGTTCGAAATTCAGCAAAATTGTACGAGACATCACTGGAAATGTACCAAGCAGACTCATTGATTTTTTGCATGTGTCTCCAAAATGTATCAGACCTTCAGGAGAAAGTCAAAGTTTTCATGAAAGAGTAACATTTGTTGCCATCCTAGATGAGAGTACAATTCCTAAGAGCATGATAAACTTTTTGATAAACGTATCACTAGCACAAAGTCATCCAAGGCTTTTGATGATCATTTCGCTAGCAACAGAAAGTGGTAGTCACGAAGAATTACTTCGTTACGCATGGTCCAAAAAGTTTTTGGACTTCACAGTTCTGGATATAGTCAAGAAAAAGGCTTCAGAACAAGAACTCTCCTGGGATCCTCTGATTGCTACAAAACAAAGTACGGCATTCATGCATTTCTTCAATCCATTCACCCAGATCTATACCCGGAAGAAATTTTCGAATGGAGCGGCAATTTTTCCCGAGAAATTACACGACCTGCATGGTTTTGAAATGAAAGCAGCTTCCCTAGATGAGCGACCCACGGTTCATGTGAAATACAATCTTTCTGGATATCCGATTGACGTTTTCGGACCAGAAGCAGTAATTCTGAAAATTCTATCAGAGAAGATGAATTTCAAAGTTCTACAAATGGTATCCAAAGTAAAATATTTGGGTGACTACAATTGCGATGGAATTAAGACAACTGGCATATTCAAAAAGGTCGTGAACGGAGAAATCAATTTCATCACAAATAATGTGATGATTGCTTTCCGATGTCCAGAGCATTCCGTCACGTATGTTACTAGAACGGAAATGGTCCGTTTTTCCGTAGTGGTACCAATTCGGTCAAAGAAGATTCGATCCGTATCAATAACAAGTAGATCGTTTTATACGGGAATTCTCACTTGTTTCCTAGTAACTTTGATCTGGCTAATTCTACGCTTCTTCAAATTTGACAAACAATTTTGGCTTCCCCTACACATTTTAGAGGCTTTGCTCGGACATCCAGTTCCCAGAGATGTAGTGAGGCATTCGGATCGAATCGCAATGTCCTTTATCCTGATTGGGTTTTGGTTATTCTCATCCACTTTTTACACGATATTGATGGACATAAAAATAACAACAAAGACAGAAGATACGGTTAACACTTTCGCGGATTTGCTCATTTCAGACCTCAAACCATTTATGTCGAGGAACATTCTACATTCTCGGTTGTCATCAGAAAACAGCAAAATAATGCAGGCTTTGCTAAATGAATCCGAGGTCATCCCAAACGATGAAGAATGTATTCGCTTATTATTGAAATCGAAGAATGTTTCATGTGTTATACGTGAAACATTAGCACAAAGCTTTATCCTAGAGAATGTAGATGAAAATCATAGGCCCGTTTTTAAGATCTTAAAAGAAAGTTTTTTGGAGAATCTGAAAATCATAGCATGTGAAGTTAATTCTCCTTATATCCATGAATTTGGGCGAAGATTGAGAGTGATTGACCAATCAGGGATTGTAGAAAGATGGAATCAAGAACTTCCAAATTTAATGAGAAATTCAAAAACATCCATTGAAGAAGAGATTACTGTGGATAGTATGCTGATGATTCCCCTTGCTGTCATCCTGGTTGCAGGATACGGAATTTCATTTTTTGCCTTTCTTGGAGAACTACTGATTAACCACATTGAGAACCTGATTCATCATCAGATAGTACTTTACTAAGACACTGGAAGAAGAAAACTGGTGAAGAAGAAAACTGGGAAATTTATGGAAACAAAATATCCGAAATCCTTGAAGTATTTCAACATGTCTCTAACATAATTTTTGGCTTCAGGTTTTTCTGAAAATGGAATAAGATTGCAGGATCGTGTCTTAGTGTGTTTGAAATAATGTGAATGAAGCTTTATTATATCAGTTCCAATTTTTATCCAAAAAATAATAAAGAATCAGCATTCAATTCAATTAGTATAATATTTTTACTATATTTTGTTCCATTCGAATTTCGATTTTACTTGAGCTTTGAAACTAAAACCTAAATGAACCTGCAAAATACCGATGTATAATTGCATTGAATTAACCCACAAATAATAATAATAATAATATAATAATATATACTAAACAAAATTACTTCAAGAATATTATTTTTGATTGTCTAAGTAGCACAAACAGTGATTACGTATCTAAAATTTCTTAAATGTACAAAGTAAATCTAAAATACTTCATTATGAGCATTTTCAATTAAACCCTGAGGGATGACCCAATTTTAATTTAAAAAGTTTTTTCATTTCAAAATAAAAAAATAAAAAAACACTTCTTGGTTTAATGTTTTCTTCAATGATAAGCTTAGTTTCTCCATTCAAGAACAAATAAGCGAAGAAGGTTTACTTGAATCTTAATAAATCTTTAAAATCATTAGATATTATACAGAATACGTACTTGAAGGAAAGAATATTTAACATCTACTAATAATTATAAAATTATTTGGAAAAGCGGAAGGTCACCGTTACTAAGTATTTCTAAGTGCAGACATACAAATCGCCACATATTTTACTAATTTCTTCAAGTAAAAGCCTTGCAAAAGATATTTTTATGAAAGCTGATTGAAGTTAACATCGTTTTGGACTGTTCAAAATACTTAAAGTATTCTCAAGAATCTTAAGAACAAGGAATAAGTCAAAAGGAAAAAAATAAAACAAATTCAGTATTCCCTTACGTATCTATATAATAGTTTTTCCTGCGGCCAGCTCGTATAGAAAATGAGTTAATATAGAAAAGTGATTTTCTCGAGTTATATACTCACTACTTTGTGCCAATAATAATTTGTAGGCTCTTGAAAAATCGTACAATTCTGATATCTCTTTATTTCTATTTATCCTCGTAAGAAATACAAAGGTCATCGTTGCTAAGCAGTTTTTTTTCAAAACAGTTCTTTTGCGTCAACAACTGGGGCAATACGTGTTGCCGGTCATCAATTTGTTCGTCAATTTGGTCATCAATTTTTTATAAAACAACAAAATAACAACAAGATGGCTCATTTGCATTTTAAGGCTATCCTTTCCTTCATTTTTTTCATGGAAGTACAAGAAGCTTCTGAAGATTCTAGATGGCTCAGTGGATTTTCTCAGCAAATAAAGACCGATTCTTGGACTCCCGAAACAATAATATTGATCGACGGCAGTACTGATCATCACGAAGATTCAAGGTTTAGCAAAATTGTACAAGAAATCACTAGCAATGTACCAAGCAGAATTATAAACTTTTTGAAAGTGTCACCAGAAAGTATCAGACCTACAGGAGAAAGTCAAAGCTTACATGCAAGATCAACATTTGTTGCAATCCTAGATGAGAGCACAATTCCTGAAAACATCCTAGAATTTTTGATGCACGTATCATTGGCACAGAGCCATCCAAGGCTCCTGATGATCAATTCGCTAGACATAGGAAGTGGTAGCCACGAAGAATTACTTCGCTATGCATGGTCCAAAAAGTTTTTGGACTTTACAGTTATCGACATTGTCAAGAAGAAGAATTCAGATCGGAATCTCTCCTGGGTTCCTCGAGAAATCGCAAAACAAGGTACTGCGGTGATGCATTACTTCAATTCTTTCACTCAGATTTACACCATGAAGAATTTTTCAAACAGAGCGTCCATTTTTCCGATTAAATTACATGATTTGAACGGCACCGAAATGAAGACAGCTTCAATAGATATTCGACCCATGCTTCGGGTGGAAAGAAATCTTTCTGGGTATCCTCTTAAAGTTTCTGGACCAGACGCGAAGATTCTGGAAATTCTATCTGAGAAAATGAATTTCAAAGTTCTAGAAACTGCCTCTAAAGAAGAATCGTTCGGCGGCTACAATTGCAACAGAAGTAAGACAACTGGCTTAGTTAAAAAGGTTATGAATGGTGAAATCAATGTTATCACAAATAATGCAATATTTGGCATCCGTTGTGCAGAGCATCCGGCTACATTTGTTATCAGAAGAGAAATAATTCGTTTCCTCGCAGTGGTACCAGTGTCAAAGAAAATTCAGTCTGTGACCGTCACAAGTACATCGTTTTGTACAGGAATGACGACTTGTTTGTTAGTAACTTTAATCTGGCTGACTCTGCGCGTCTTGAAATTTGACAAAAAATTTTGGCTTCCCCTACACATTTTAGAAGCTTTGCTTGGCCACCCAGTTCCCAGAGATGTAGTAAGATTTTCGGACCGAATTGCATTGACCTTTATCTTGATTGGATTTTGGATCTTCTCGTCCACTTTCTACATGCTCTTGATGGACGTTAAAATAATAACAAAGACAGAAGATACGGTTAACAGTTTGTCGGATTTGCTTACTGAAAACATCAAACCGTTTATGGGGAGGAATGTCCTCAGCTCTCTGTTGTCAGCAGAAAACGGTGAAGTAATTCAGGCTTTGCTAAATAAATCCAAAATCATTCCAACCAGTCAAGACTGTCTTCAGTTACTGTGGAAATCAAGGAATATTACATGCTTCATGGATGAAAGGTTGGCACGAATTTTTGTTTCGAAGAATATAAACGAAACTCATCGACCAGTTTTTAAGATTCTAGAAGAAAGTTTGTTGGAGAATTTGAAAATCATGATATGCGAAGTCAATTCACCTTATCTCCGTGAATTTGGTTGGAGACTTTTAGAGATTGACCAATCAGGGGTTATGCAAAGGTGGAATCAAGAGATGATGCCAGGTTCCATAAGCAGTTCCAGCCATTCCGTCGAAGTAAAGATTACTACGGATAGTATGCTCTTGAGTCAACTTCTTGTGTTCCTGGTTGCAGGATATGGAATTTCATTTGTCACATTTCTTGGTGAATTATTGATCAACTACGTCGAGATCCTGATGCATCACGAGATATCACTTTGCTGAAGCAAGGAGCCTGGATCAAAAAGACTGGGTAAGTAATGTTCCTTTTTCAATTTCATATTCGTCACCATACATTGTATATTTTGGCCTTCTTCCACTTATTGGCAAACGATGGAAATTTGCGAAATTCACAGCAGTTGCTTGCATATTAAAAAGCTTTTTTGATTGAAACATTTGATTCTAGGAAAAAAATAAATAAAAAGATACCTACCTGCTACATTGTACAACCAGACAATTTTTGTTTAAAAGCTGAAAATTTTTGGCTCTTTGTGGCTAGATTATTAGAATCATGTACTATGTTGAGGAAAATGATTTTTTGAAGCAAAAAACTTGAAGAATTTAAGTCTGTCAAAAGCTACAAATCTACCCAAAACAGAGTCCACATTTTTAAATGGAGAAATATTTGGATAATTCATTTTTTAGAGAGTTAGAAAAATTGTAGTATGGAAGTACAGCATTTAAGGTAAAATTCTGTTTTTCTAAAATAATTTTACGGTCAACTTCAATATATAGCTTTAAACTTCTGGAAAGATTTTTGTTGTCCAAGCGACGAAATGACGTTTCACTTTATTTTTGTTATAGAAGAATATATTTCAATATTTGAATCATATATTTCACTAGTAGCTATTATATCAAATGAATATATAGGTTTCATGCTTAGAATTTTCAGCCAAAGGAGAGGAAAAATGTAGAAAACCTTTCTCGAGCGCAGCTGATTACTAACAGTCAAGTTTTGATGTAGACCTCCCGCGCTATCCGCGACCGTCCTTACTCAACACCCGAGAATGAAGACACAAGAATCATCGTGTATTTTAATTCCTTTCTGCAACACTTTGTGAAAAAATTCTGATACACATAAAGCCAAAAATTAATAAAACTGTTTTCCTCTGTACATTATTTCATATTATTTATTATATAATTTGGATTATGTCCACGGAATATTGCATCAACAGTTTCACAGTGTTGCATTCTACTATTCGCTATCGAGTTCTTCAATAGAAAAAGTAAAATGAACGTGTCACCAAGGTCCAAAAAAGTTGAAGGTACAAACGAAATTCCTTAATTGTTACTGCTTATCTTTTACTGGATTTCTAGTTTTACCTACATTTTATTCAAATACGTCTGTTTCGTATTTAGTTTCAACTGAGGTAATATAGTGAACTTGTGGTCGAATTGATTTCCCATTTTTGTATATTTCTCTGGATCCCAGAAATCCAGACTTTCAAAGAAATCGAGAGGAATGTGTACCAGAACAATGACATTTGTTGAAACTGTTCATGCAAAACAGAACTATCATAGAATAATCAAAGTTGTTATGAAATGATTGTCGCGCAAGAGCGGGACAAGTGGTAGAAAAGAAGGACCGTTTCGATGACAATAGTATCTTCAGAAGCGAGCCGATTTTCCTGAATAGATGTGACATCAGAGTTACAGAATAGGTCATTTAAATTATAAAATAGGTCAGTGCCATTTTAATACGTAAGAAAAGGAATCTTTTGATGACCGCCAATTAGAATTATAGGGAAACGATAAACATCCTTTGAAGAGCACTCAGCGTCACTGCTGTTGAATTACTATTATATACTGCTACTGTCTCTAATTATTAAATAAAATGGAAAGAATTTTAAGGAAAATCAATTCTGTTTGGGGAAAGAGGCTACTATTCAAATGACGTATTTCAAAGATTAAACAAAAATATTCAAGCATTCGGCCTGAAACCTAAACCCCGTTTACCCATTCTGAAGAAGGGCCTAATGAATTTCCAGCACAAACACTTCTTAGCAATAAAAGCATTAGCACTTTATCTTCAGGTTTTCCTGAAAATAGAATTAGATCACATCACATTGTCTCAGCATGTTTAAGAGAATACGAATAAGGCTTCATTATGGCTGAAATTGGACTTCAGATATCTACATTAATTTCATACCCATATTAGTTGACACATGTTTGTAGCAAAAAAATAATTTAAAATACTTATGAGAAATTTCTTTGAAAGAAATGGAAAGATTGTTTGGTGATCCGTTCATATGTTGATTCAACTTCTATTTGAAAATGAATAAAAGTGTCAATACATGTTGCCGACGTTTTGACACGGCTATGTGTCTTTTTCAAAGCTGTAAAATACATAATAGTTTTGGTTGTATGTTGAAAAGCAAAATAATATTTAAAAGTGAGACTTTGATCTAAAATACAGCGAAATATGTAAACACCTGTTAATGTTGAGTACAATCAATTTTTGTGAAGTAAAATTGCAGAGGTATAAACTGTCATTCTTGATGAAAGTCAAAATAAAATCAACAGTTTGAAAATTATTCGTTTATAACCTCCTGCGCAAAAGAAGCGGAGGTTAACATACTTAATGTTCTACATTTTTGTACAAAACAAACGATGACAGACAAACGAACAAAAAAACTTTTCAAATTCTAAATTGGTTTTCGACGGACATAACCAGAAATAGAGGGTTCACAAAACAGAAGTTACACTGTAAAAACTGGGATTCGATTTAGAACTTAATTCGGTATTAAAACAGTTCACGCAACAAAACAATCCCTCTTCCGTTTGATCTGCAAATCTAATAAAATAAGGTCGATTTGTGGACTGAAATAGGCTCGAAATGAGAATCACCTGTCAACCACTAAATCTGATAAAACAAATTCTAGTCGGTCAAATGTAGAAACCAACGTAACCCCAAAATGACATGTCAATGTCGTGCGCGCTCCGTCTGTTAGATCGAGTCTCAGAATACAAATTTAAGGTCAAAATTCTAAATTTCGAAACTAGACAAAAATTTTGAAAATCTTATACATTTGGTAGATTTTCAAAGAAAATTAGTACGAGGGGATTTTCTGGGCGCAAAACACGAAGCAGGGGTCAACATTTTAGAATTTTACTGAAATTGAGAAAATTTGATTAATTTGGTAGATATCCATGAGATTCAGTACAAGGGGTTTCGGGTCACAGAAAAGGAATTTGGATTCCACAATAAAAAATTAAAAAATTTGACTAAAATTTTGAAAATGTAGTTAAATTGTTAGGTATCTATTAAAGCAGGGTGTCTAGCGTTACTTCAAACAAAAATTCCAGGACTTTTCCAGGCTTTCCAGGACAAAAAAATACATTCTTCCAGGTACTTGTTTACAGTAAAAAATACTATCCACGAAACGTAGTAGAAATTGTAGTACTAGTGGAACTGAAAAAGCGTCATATAAAATAAAATAAACATTTTTTTGGGGCATTGTTCATTTTATGAAGGTGAAATATCACGATGCTAGGATAGAAAATATTCAAAGTTTCTCTTTTTCTTCAGCTTCAAAAACAATTTAATGAACCTTATGAAATTTAATATTTGTTTGCTGTTTATAATATCAAAGCGAGTTCAACACCGTATGTAATGAAATTTTTTTTTTTAGAATTGGTTGAAATTTGACTGAGTTATCGAATCATAAGCTAATTTAGATTTATTTTCAATAAAATAATAAAATTGTCAACAAATAAGTTGATTTTTTAACCAAATTGTTCAGTGTTCATCATACGAAGATGAATTTTCAACTAAATAATCGAATTTTAAATAGAAACGGTTAAACTTCAACTAAAAACAGTTGCATTTCCAAGGAAATAATTGTATCTTTTAGAACACAGTTTAATTCTTAAAAAAAAGGTGAATTTTAAATCCAAAAAGACGAATTTTCTGTCGAAATGGACGAATGTTCAACAAAACAGTTGAATTTTCAACCAAGAATTGTGATTTTTTAACAAAATTGCAAAAAATGAATTTCCAAACAGATAGTTTTATTTTGAAAAAAAAATTAAACTTTAACCAAAAATAGTTGAATTTTCAACACGAAAATTGGGATTTTCGACCAAAAGACGAATTCTCAACGAAAAATTAAATAGTTGGTATTTCAACGGCAACAAAAAACGAATTTTCAACCAAAGAGTTGGATTTAAAAAATTCAACAAAATAGTTAAATTTTTATCCAAATAGTTTAACTTTTAACCTAAAAAGATGAATTCTTAACCAAAACGACGAATTTTCAACAACTACAAAAAATTAATTTTCTACCAAAAACGACGAATTTTCACCAAAATACACCAATTTGCAAACAAATAATTTAATTTTCAACTAAAAATGATTAATTTTCAGTAAAGAAAATTTCAACTAAAAAGCTGAATTTTAAACCAGAGATTAATTTTCAACTAAAATGATGAATCTGCAATTCTGCAACCAAAGAATGAACGTTTAATAAAGTAGGTCAACTTTTAACAAACAAACAAAAAATTCCACAAGACAGTTGAATTACCAATCTGAAATTATTATTCTACCAAAGAGACGAATTTTCAATAAATACAGATTTTTCAGCCAAGACAGGAAAAAATGTCAAAGAAATTGTTGAACATTCAGGCACGCACTGGCCGTCTGGAATTTGGGAAATTTCCCGGTGGGCCGCGAGCCTGGAGTGCACACGTTTGTCCATCGGCTCCTACGTCGATGACCTTTTTTTTTTTTTTTTTTTCAGAAGCCACTCCGGAAAAGGGCATTCCCGAAAAGTGAACATTCAAGCCAAAAGACAGCATTTTTAACCCAAAAATATGAATTTTCAACAAAAAAGTTAATTTGTAACCAATAAATAGCATTTTTAATTAAAAGAGAGGAAATTTCCACCAACAGCATTAGTTTTCTCCAATAAAGATGAATTTTTGACTCCAAAAATTTAATTTCAGCAATAAAAATGGAAGTTACATTTGTAGGTTGTAAAATTAATTTTAAATGAAAAAAAGAATTTTCAGCAAATGATTTAAATTTTCAATCAAGGAGATCAACCCTCAAACAAACAAACAAATTTTTAACAAAGTTACGTTTTTAGATTGGAAAATTATTTTTCAACCAAAAAAAGGCATTTTCAATCAAAAAGATGAGTTTTCTACCAAAAAATATGAATTCTCAACGAATAATGTAGTAGATATTTCAAATAAAAAGTATGAGTTTTTAATAAAAATGTTGAATTTGCAACCAAATAAATTACTAACAAGAGCACTGTATCAAGGTAGTCCCAAACTTCATTTTCAAAATTCACCCCGACCAATTTTTTATTTGCTCTAACCATTAATATTCAAATGCCATTTCGATTGTAGCTTCGTAATTTTCATCGTGATAAAATAAACAGTCTCATGTTAAAAAAGTAATCTTTTTTCGTTAAGCAGAGAAGAAGTTTAAAACCTATTTCTTCTTTAAACGAACAAAAATTCCCGAACCATGAGCAAAATTCAAGGACTTTTCCAGGTTTTTCCAGGTAAAAACGAATTCAAGGACTTTTCCAGGTTTTCAAGGATTTCCAGGCCACTAGACACCCTGATTAAAGTCAGTACGAGGGTGTTTTCGTGTCACAGAAAATAAATTTGTGGTAAAAATTCCAAAATTCAAGAAATTAATTTGAAAAATTTTTTATGTCATTAAATTATTTGATTTCTATGATAGTTAGTATGAGGGGTTTCGGGGATTTTCCAGTTTCATAATACGAATTTTTATTCAAAATTCAAGAATTTAAAATAGCAACCGAAAGTTTTGGAAATTCTATTTCATTATGGTAAATTTCCGTGAAAGTCTGTAAGAGGTGTGGTTTTAAGTAACAAAATTCGAATTTGAGCTTAGAATAGAAGAAGTTGAAATAAATTTTGAAAATTTTATTTAATTGAGAAATTTTCATCAAAGTTGTACGAGAACGTTTTCTGAGTCACAAAAGAGGAACTCGCGGCCCAAAATTCAAAAAGCTGACACCAATATTTTGAAAATGTTATTAATCTGGTATATTTTTGTGAAAGTCAATCCGAGAGGTTTTTTTCGGGGTGAACATTCCTATTTTGAGACTCGAAAAACTCCTTTGTTTTAGAATTCATGGAAATCTGCAAAATTAATAAATCATTTTCAAAATTTTAGGTTAACTTTTTGCTTTGATGAAAAGTAACTAATTTTATAAAATCTTAAAAATTGTAGGAAACTTTTTGAATATTTAAATTTTGTCCGCACCCGGAATGGTTTAACCTAAGACGTCTCGATCCCTGGTCTATTCATCTATTTTTTGTTTTTTGTAAGAGTGAAGTTTGGAACAATTGAAACAGTGCACCCTCTGAATTAATTTAGTTCGCTATCTCGGATCATTAATTATCAATCTGAAGTTAGCAAACTAAACAAGACAGAAACTGGTACTAAAATAAGACTATTTGTGAGTTCATATTAGAATGCCCAAAAAAGGATCCCAGATAAAAATGAATGCCTAGTTTTTACTGTGTAAGGTGAGGACATAGAAAATGTAAAAATTGAACAGAAACAACAACTCTCAGGTAATATTTAACGCAAAGACCGGTATAGTAGATTTATTGAACGCGGCAAGAAGTTTCAAATTCAAAAAAGGGAAAAAGTCTTAATATAAAATGCACTTATAATAATTATTAATATGCCATTTTCAGATTGTAAGTTAACACAAATGTCAAAATATTTTTTAATCAAAATTGATTCGATAAATTTACGTTTGTAAGATATATTCTCTCTCGCTCAAATTTGTATACTATTGTAATTAAAAAAAAATTGTTACAATTCCAAGCATATTACGAAAGACCAATAATCATTGTTACCGATTACACAATCTCTTTTGTGCTCAGCTGTTCGTATCTTTAATCTCCTGCAGTTTTCTCCGATATAGACTCTCTCGCAAGCTGTGAATTTAATCATGTAATCTACGCTAGATAAATTTTCCTTTGCATCCTTGTTTTTTTTTACAATTTAAAAAGTTTATTTGTTCGTTTGTCTGCCCTTGTTTGTTTTATACAAAAATGTAGAACATTAAGTATTTAAATATTTCGCTATATTTTAGATCAAAGTCTCACTTTTAAATATTATTTTGCTTTTCAACATACAACCAAAACTATTATGTATTGTCCAGCCTTGAAAAAAACACAAAGCCGTGTCGAAACGTCGGCAATATGTATCGACAATTTCATTTATTTTTCAAATAAAAGTTGGAATCAATATACGAACGGATGACCAGAAAAATCCTTCCATTTCCTTCAAAGAAATTACTCATATCTATATCCCGTTCGAACGAAGTCAGACCCTAACAACAAACATTTTTTTGGAGTTCTGTATAAGTTCTCAAGATTTTTTGTTTTTTATCATCTTGTATAATTTTAAATACTGTTCAGTCTGTTCACGTGTGTAAATGTATGCATTTTTCGTCTCCGAAGCATTTTTTTATTCAACTTATAGTTTTCATTTTGTTTGTGCAGCGTGTCGCATTTATAAAAACCACTCTCTTTTTTAAGACAAGCGCTACCTAAATTATTATTAATAACATTCCCATCATTCGAAAAGTCCAAGTGCACGAATTTTTAGAATCTCAGTGATAAAGTTGCCAACATGAAATATTCTTTTTCTATCTGTTAGTACAAAAAGTTTGTAAAGGTTGGCTAAGTCTATATTTACGCATTCTTTTAAATAAAATGATCTTATTGACGAATACATTAGGCATCTGTCAAATAAGTGTCACAAGTCTTCCTTTTTGTTGAGGTTACACAAGGAGCAGTTATGCCTAGGATCAATTGACGGGTGGCAGATCATAAGGAGGTAAGGGAAATTTTTCCGAAAACTTTTTTTTTGCATAGGAAATTCTTATAAAATCAAATACACATATTGTTAAAAGAATTTTTTCGAAATCGCATTTTTTATGTTAGCAATAAAAAATTAGTTGCTCAAAAAGAGGTAAGGGACCTCATGCCTTAAGACAAAAAAGTTAGGGGACCTCAAAACTTAAGACCATTTCCTATTCATATTCCTGCTCCCAAACTTCATGTAATACCTAAAATAAATATATGTTTCACGTTTGAGCCACAAAATCAATTTAAACTACTTTTTATTCATTCACACGCTTTTTCGTCTCCTACAAACTCCATTTCCTCGGAAGTAAATAAATTTCTTCCAATAAACTCTTCTTTCCTGTATTCAGCATACTCACATCTCGGGAGCATACATATATATATATTTTAAATTCAAAGCTACATTTTTTATTGCGATTTGAAGCCAAATTTCAGGTTCGATAAAATTCTAACCTCGAAACTGAAACCTAATTTTCTCAAAACTGAATTACCTTTTTTTGAACAAACTTTTTTCACTGTATTCAACAACTCAACATCTCCGGAACGCATTTTTAGTTTATTTTAAAATTGATTATTTAATTTTTTATCACCGTTCAAAGACAACTCGGACCGTGTGAAAAAAAATGTCAACCCGATTTTGTTAACTTTGTGCTATATTACCTCATAACTGGTAAGTTATATGTTATTAAACTTTTTTGCTATCGATTCAGGAATGCGTCAGCTCGGAAGTGTATTTTTGTTTTTTGTTTTAATTGCGAATTTGATTTTACAGAATGTTTTTTTCCTCTCCTATAAAATTTCCATTTTGTCCCTTACCTCCTTATAATTTTCCACCCATCAATTACAGTCGTACGATCTTCTGTAGTAATTTTAATTACAAATTTTGAGAAAGTTCGTAATTGAATCATTCTACGCTTGATATAGAGAGGTACACGCGCTTTCAGGTAAATGTTATCCGACCTAAGACTTTCATAAAAAATATTTATATAAATCAAGCTGAAGTTACTTGGATTCACGCGTTGTATATCCTGAGAGCTAAAAAACTTCCATATCTAAAACCTGAGTGACCCAGTTAAGAGCCATCTTCATTACCCGAGAGGAAATATATTGTAACCCTAGCTCGAGTCTGATCTCAAAATCAGGAGTGCCTTTGCTTAAACGAAATAAGCCTTTGTAGAAGCGGATTTGTGCTTTTTCCAGTCTTTCTAATTGTCCTAAACCCCAGATATGGGCCGCACATAACAACTTTTTGACTATGTACTTCTAAGGGATTTCCTTCAAATTTGATATCCAATAATTTAGCACCTAATCTTCTCATTTTGAAAACAACAATTTTTGTTTTAATCTTATTTTCTGTTAGTTTATCAAGAAGGCAATATTCACTAAGGGCCGCCAGTTTTTTAGATGCGTCAATTTTCGTTCCAGCAAAAATAACTACATCATCATCATACATAATTTTAATGACATTCTCAGACTCAAATATTCTAATTTCTTCCAGTCCTTTCGATCTGAAAAATTTCTCCATGTCAGAGGTGAAGAGATTAAAAGATTGTGGGCTTAAGGTTTCCACCTGCAACACACCCTCCGTTATCTGTATTTTGTCAGAACATTCATCATCTACTTTAACACGTGTGTTTGCCAGATCATATAAGTTCTTCATAATTCTAATGAATTTTGAACTCACGCCTAAGTTGTGAAGCTTATGCCAAAGAAGAGAGTGATTCACAGATGGAAATGGTGCCGCGTGACTGTTCTCGCAACGAGATCGTATGCATTCTTCATGTGTGCGAGTGGGAAAACATATTGAGTCACGGCGAACATTCAGTATAGTGATACTGGATTTTAAACCCGATCTCTAATGAGATATTAGAAATCACTAAATTCCATCATTATGATACAATTCCTTTTGAAATAAAACTAGGTTTAGGGAACAGCGGCGAATGAGGTGCGGCGGCTTATGGGGCGCGTTATTCGAGTTTTCTTATATTGGCGCATTTTCTGCTTGTGTAGGTAGTTTCATTACATGTATATATGTTTTCAACGTTACATTATTAAAAAATTGGGATAATTAAATCAATTGCCTCATTTTTATGACAAAAAGTTAGTTTTGGTTCTTTCGCTTGAGTACAAAATCTTTATCAAATACCATTCATCTGCGACTAATATGACAAATTCGGATTGCACCTTGTCTTAATATTGTAGTTAAATATAAAGAATTGTTCAAAAAGTTTCACCATTGAAAGTTATTCAAATATATCCTTTATTATGTTATTTTTGATATTGATGAGTCAATCTGCACTATTAACAATACATTTTTTTCTTGACGTTTCAGCAGAGCTAACCCTCAAATTATTATGAGACTGTTGAGAAAACATTTTCTCTTGAAATTCCTGCAGACATAATCCCTCAAATATGTCAATAATATTGGACGTAAATATGTTCATATTATTTTCATCAAATTTTCTTAATTTTTCTTCATAATTTGTTTTTTATTCAATAATTAGGAATTGAACTCGAAACGTGCCACATTAGCAAACAAGGAAGGACAACTTGGCGCAGATGCACTTTTTGGGAAACACATTAATTAACTATTTTAATGAACTTCAATTAAATTACCTCCATGCATAGAGCATTTGTAAGATATTGGCCCGAACAAAATATATTTTATTACGGCGAATTCCCGACTATTTACTCGGGAAATGACGTGAATACCCGAAAGAATTAAATGTCCGTGACCTCACTCGTGCTCTCCCAGCTGACGAACTCCTGTGAGGGAAAATCGATAAATATATATAATTTAACTATTTATTAATTTATTTAATTCATAGGTTATATTTTAAATACTGAAGTAATCGGTCAAATTTCACTGATCCCATATTACATACAATGCCTAGTAAAATAATTACGTTATGGGAACGTTTTGTTTTACGTGCAAATATATTTTCTCCACAGAGCTATATACATGCAACTTTAATTTAATTGAACTTCGTTGGAAGCCATAAAATGCAAAACTATATGAATTTTATGAGCTAAGCTACATAAGGTCAAAACTGTAATATTTTCGCTCTGTAAAACCCTGAAAAAGTGAAATTATCCACTTTTTCAATGGCTACAGACAAGCCCATCGAACTGAATAATTTATACCTCCATTACTTGAAAGAATGTTAAGTATTTTACAAAAGAGAAAGACTGCTTTTGCAATTTTTTCTCATCTCCAACAAATTCTATGGTATTGATTAGCACTAAACTTTAAGGGGTTGCGTCATATGTTAGGTAATTCTGATAGTAGGATTTTTTTCATAGTATTTTTGATGGATAAAACAAAAACGCCTACAAGTATTCTCTCAGATCTTTCTCGTCTCTCACATGTTTTGGCGTAATATCTGAATTTTCTATTTTTGCATATTAATTTCAATATTCGAATTGAAAACGTCAAGTTTTGTCGAAAAATGTTTTAAAGAAAGTTGGTAAGAAATAAAATAATCGATAAATAAAACCAGAATGACAAGTCTTATAAAAATGTTTGAAGAATATTCTGTACGACCTTTTAAAACTAAAAATTCCTTCTTAGAACTTTTTGCGATTCTCATGTCGATTGGCTCGTATTTTAAATTTTTGGTTTTCGATATTATGTTTGATAATAAAACCGAAATGACAAGTTCTATCATAAAATAATTTAAAAATTTGATGGGACTTTTTGAAAGCTGACGTTTCTACTCGTAACCACATTTTTTTGGACTTCTCCGAAGTTATAATTCCTGGCTAAAGCGTTTTCCCGTATTTAGCATCGTTTCACTCATAGTTTATATTCCGGTTTTTTTCATGGTATTTCGACGAATAAAACCAACATTTTTAGTTCCATGAAAAATGTTAGGAGAAAGACTTAGAAGTCTCTTAAGAAGCCAACTCCTTTATTAAACTTTTTTTACGTATCTGTTGTTATTTGGCGTACAATGAGAATTTTCGACTTATTAGTTTTAAGGTCAATATTCGGGGCGTGGAATGTTTTTTTTTCTTCAATTTTTCCTAACATGAGAAATACATCCTTGGCGCTTTTTATAAAAGGCATCGTATGAAAAATAGATAAATGTGCAGTGAAATATTTTTGTCAGATCATATCAGATCGTATATGAGATATGTTTATGGAAGCTCATCGAAGTAAACATCATTTTCAACTGCTTAAAATGCGTACAGTATTCAAAAGTATTTCAAAAACTAGGAATAAGTGAATAAGAAATAAATAAAACAGAGTCAATGTTCCCTTACGTATCTATATAATAGTTTTTTCTGTGGCCAGCTCGTATGGAAAATGGGTTATTATAGTGAAGTGATTTTCTCTAGTTTTATGCCCACTACTTTGTGCTCATGATAATTTGTAGGCTCTTGAAAAATCGTATGATTCTGGTATTTCTTTATTTCTATTCATCCTCGTAAAAAATAGAAAGGTCATCGTTGCTAAGCAGTTTTTGTTCAAAACAGTTCTTTTGCGTCAAGAACAGGAGAAATACGTGTTCCCGGGCATCAGTTTGTTCGTTTATAAAAAAAAAAAAACAACAAGATGGCTCAATTGCATTTTGAGGCTATCCTTTTCTTCAGTCTTTTCATGGAAGTACAAGAATCTTCTCAAGATTCTAGATGGCTTAGTGAATTTGATGAGCAAATAAGGACCGATTCTTGGACTCCCGAAACAATGATATTGATCGACGACAGTACTGATCATCATGAGGATTCAAGGTTCAACAAAATTGTACAACAAATCACTAGGAATGTACCAAGCAGAATTATAAACTTTTTGCAAGTGTCACCAAAAAGTATCAGACTTACAGGAGAAAGCCAAAGCTTACATGAAAGATCAACAATTGTTGCAATCCTAGGTGAGAGCAGAATTCCTGAAAACATACTAGAATTTTTAATGAACGCGTCTGTGACGCAGAGCCGTCCAAGGCTTTTGATGATCAATTTAATAGACATAGAAAGTGGTAGCCACGAAGAATTACTTCGCTACGCATGGTCCAAAAAGTTTTTGGACTTTACAGTTCTTGATATTGTCGAGAAAAAGAATTCAGATCGAAATCCCTCCAGGGTTTCTCGAAGAATCGCAAAACAAGGTACTGCAATGATGCATTACTTCAATCCTTTCACTCAGATTTACACCAGGAAGAATTTCTCGACCAGAGCATCAATTTTTCCAATTAAAGTACATGATTTGAATGGCATTGAAATGAAAATAGCTTCAGTAGATGCTCGACCTATGGTTCAGGTTGAATACAATCTTTCTGGATATCCGCTAGAGGTTTCAGGATCAGAAGCAGTGATACTCAAAATTTTATCTGAGAAAATGAATTTCAAAATTGTAGAAGTTGCCTCCAGAGAAGAATCACTCGGCGACTACAATTGCAACAAAAGTAAGACAACTGGCTTATTTGAAAAGGTTGTGAACGGAGAAATAAATGTTATCACAAATAATGTAATATTTGGCATCCGATGTGCACCGCATCCGGGCACATATATCGTTAGAAGAGAAATGGGTCGTATATTCGCAGTGGTACCAGTTTCGTCAAAAAAGATTCGATCTGTATCAGTTGAAAGTACATCGTTTCATACGGGAATTATCACTTGTTTGCTAGTAACTTTGATCTGGCTGATTCTGCGCTTCTTGCAATTTGACAAAACATTTTGGCTCCCCTTACACATTGTAGAAGCTTTGCTTGGGCATCCAGTTCCCAGAGATGTAGTAAGACATTCGGACCGAATTGCATTTACCTTCATCTTGATTGGATTTTGGATCTTCTCATCCTTTTTTTACATGATCTTAATGGATGTCAAAATGATAACAAAGACAGAAGATACGGTTAACAGTTTGACGGATTTGCTCAGTGAAAACATCAAACCGTTCATGGCGACGAATGTGCTCAGCTCCCTGTTATCAGCAGAAAATGGTGAAGTAATTGAAGCTTTGGTGAATAAATCCAAGATCGTTCCAACCGATCAAGATTGTCTTCAGTTAATGTTAAAATCAAGGAATATTTCATGTTTCATGGATGAAAGATTGGCACGGGTTTTTCTTTCAGAGAATATAGACGAAATTCAAAGGCCAGGTTTTAAGATTCTTAAAGAAAGTTTGTTGGAGAATTTGAAAATCATGATATGCGAAGCCAATTCGCCTTATGTGCGTGAATTTGGTAGGAAATTCAGAGAGATTGAGCAATCAGGGCTTATGCAAAGGTGGAATCAAGAGCTGTTACCAGATTCCATGAAGAGTTCCAGACTTTCAATTGAAGAGGAGATTACTACGGATAGTATGCTATTGAGTCAACTTCTTGTGATTCTGGTTGTAGGATATGGAATTTCAGTTGTCACATTTATTGGTGAATTGCTGATCAACTACGTTGAGAACCTGATTCAGCACAAGATATCACTTTGCTGAAGCAAGGCGCAGGATCAAAAATACTGGGTAAGTAATGTTCCTTTTTTAATTTCATATTCGTCAACATACATTTTATATTTTGGCCTCCTTGCACTTGTTGGCAAATGATGGAAAACTGCGAAAGTCACTTTAAACGAAAACGTTTAAAGTTGTTCAAAGTCTGTTAAATGCTACAAATCTACTAAAAACAGAGTCAACATTTCTGAATTGTGAAATTTTTAGATGATTCATTCTTCAAAGGTTAAGAAAAATCGCAGTAAGAAAGTACAGCATTTAAGATGAAATGATGTTGTTTCAAAAATAATTTTTCGAGTCAACTTCAATAAATAGCCTCAAAGTTCTCAGAACATTTTTGTTGTCTAAATGACGAAATTACGTATTACATAATTTCCATCATCAGAACATATTTCAATATTAAGTAATTCTGATACCCAAAGCTGCACTCTATTATTTTTAGAGGTCGATGAACAAAGTTTTCCCTTTGAAAATATTTGTATCATATATTTGAATAGAAGCTATTATATCACATGAATATATAGGTTTCACATTTGCTTTGAATTTTCAGCCAAAGGAGAGCAAAAATGAAGAAAACCTTTCCCGAGTGCAGCTGGTTACCAACAGTCGAGTTTGCATGCAGACATTCTGCATCATCGAGTGGGTCCACACCTATCCTCGGCGTCAAATCTACCGATAAACAGTGGGTGATTGAACCTCTCGCGCTATCCGCGACCGTCCGTATTTATCACCTCAAAATGAAGACACAAGAATTAGCATGTATGTGTCATTCCTTTCTATAAGACTTTGCAAACAAATTCTGATACACATAGAACCAAAAATAAATAAAACTGTTTTCCTCTGTACATCATTCATAATCAACAATTTCGCAGTGTTGCATTTTACTATTCGCTATCAGGTTCTTCAAATTGTGGTGTCCTGAATACAAATCCGATGTCTAAACTTTTTCTATACTTTAGGTTTTTGAGATATCCTAACCTAAAACTGCCAAACCTTAATTTCCATTTTCGATCATCCTGCACCAATTTATTTTTTCCGAGATATCGCACATTAACCATTTCAGTTCCACAATGAAAAACTAGCAAAGAAGGCGAAGAAAGCGAAAATATATATATGAAAATGATGGATAGCGTATTCGGTTTTAAGATACCAAAATTCTTCGGGGTTACATTATCCGGTCCTTGAATACAAAAAAGATGTCATTTTTGTCGGTCTGTGTAACGAGTATGCTTTCAGAAAATATTTTTTTAGCTAAAATTCTATGTACCTAATAAGATTATATGCGACGTATATATGTTTGCTGGAATCCAAATCGTTTGGGAAATAGGTTAATGGTAAAATATTTTTCTTTCCCTATATACTCACACTACTTTATGTAAAGGAACATGTGTACATGTGTAAAGAGACCCATCTAAAAAATTAATTTTTTAATGCATGCATGATGTTCATTATTTGAAACTTTTTTTCTGCTGTAAATTACGTTTCGTGGAAACTTTCATTACTTAAGTCGAGACCAGCACCCATACAAAATAGGTTAATAGTCAAATAATTTTCTATAATTATACTCACACTACTTTACATCTAATAATTTGTATGAACCTTGTACAAATTGTTGCTAAAGATATCTTCAACAGTTCCTTTAGACCGGTAGAAGGCGGAAGACAAGTTAAAAATCAGCAACTTGTTGCTTTAGGAAACAAATGAAAGAAACAATATGGCTTATTTTCAGTTCAAGAGTATCCTTTTCTTCATTGTTTGTATGAAAGCACAAAAAGCTGCGGAAGCTTCCAGGTGGCTTGACGGTCTTTTTTCGCAAATTGAGATCGATTCTCGGACTTCTGAAACGATAATATTAATCAATGACAGTACTGATCATCACAAATTTTCAAAATTCAGCAAAATTGTACGAGACATCACTGGAAATGTACCAAGCAGAATCATAGATGTTTTGCATGTGCCTCCGAAATGTATCAGACCTTCAGGAGAAAGTCAAAGTTTCCATGAGAGAGCAACATTTGTTGCCATCCTAGATGAGAGTACAATTCCTAAGAGTATAATAGAATTTTTGATGAACGTATCAGCAGCACAGAGCCATCCAAGACTTTTGATGTTCACTTTACTAGACACAGAAAGTGGCAGCCACGAAGAATTACTTCGTTACGCATGGTCCAAAAAGTTTTTGGACTTTACAGTTCTGGATATAGTCAACAAAAAGGCTTCAGAACGAGAACTCTCCTGGGATCCTCTGATTGCTACAAAACAAAGTACGGCATTCATGCATTTCTTCAATCCCTTTACCCAGATTTATACCAGGAAGGAATTTTCGACTGGAGCGTCAATTTTTCCCGAGAAATTACACGATCTGCATGGTTTTGAAATGAAAGCAGGTTCCCTAGATGACCGACCCATTGTTTATGTGGAATACAATCTTTCTGGATATCCGATTGACGTTTTCGGACCAGACGCAGTAATTCTAAAAATTCTATCAAAGAAAATGAATTTTAAAATTCTACAAGTTGTATCCAGAGGACAATCGTATGGTGACTACAATTGCGATAAAAGTAAGACAACTGGCATATTTAAAAAGGTCGTGAACGGAGAAATCAATTTTATCACAAATAATGTGATATTTGCTATCCGATGTCCAGAGCATTCCGCCACGTATATTATTAGAACAGAAATGGTCCGCTTCTCCGCAGTGGTACCAATTCTGTCAAAGAAGATTCGATCTGTATCAATTACAAGTACATCGTTTCATACGGGAATTCTCACTTGTCTGCTAGTAACTTTGATCTGGCTAATTCTACGCTTCTTCAAATTTAATAGAAGATTTTGGCTTCCCCTACACATTTTAGAAGCTTTGTTGGGACATCCAGTTCCCAGAGATGTAGTGAGGCATTCAGATCGAATCGCATTGTCCTTTATCCTGATTGGGTTTTGGATCTTCTCATCCACTTTTTACACGATTTTGATGGACGTCAAAATGATAACAAAGACAGAAGATAAGGTTAACACTTTCTCGGATTTGCTCACTTCAGACCTCAAACCATTTATGACGAGGAACATTCTAAATTCTCGGTTGTCATCAGAAAACGGC
The DNA here is from genome assembly GCA_932178445.1 of Andricus quercusramuli. Lineage (NCBI taxonomy): Eukaryota > Metazoa > Arthropoda > Insecta > Hymenoptera > Cynipidae > Andricus > Andricus quercusramuli. The sequence continues at coordinate 161,130 of CAKNXH010000340.1, read as the reverse complement.
GAAATAATCCAGGCTTTGCTAAATGAATCCAAGGTCATTCCGAATGATCAAGACTGTATTCAGTTATTATTGAAATCAAGGAATGTTTCATGTGTCATAGGTGAAACATTAGCACAAAGCTTTATCCTCGAGAATGTAGATGAAAATCATAGGCCCGTTTTTAAGATCTTAAAAGAATGTTTTTTGGAGAATCTGAAAGTCATGATATGCGAAGACAATTCGCCTTACATCCACGCGTTTGCTCGTAGATTGAGAAGCATTGACCAATCAGGGGTTATAGGGAGGTGGAATCAAGACCTTCCAAATTTGATGAGAAGTTCAAGAATATCCATTGAAGAAGAGATTACTGTGGATAGTCTGCTGATGATTCCCCTTACTGTCATCCTGGTTGCAGGATATGGAATTTCATTTTTTGCATTTCTCGGAGAACTATTGATTAACCACATTGAGAATCTGATTCATCACCAGATAGTACTCTACTAAGAAACTGGAATAATAAAACTGGGTAAACACCGTTTAAAAAAAAAATTCTTCCTCATAGAGAAGGCTTTGTAATCGTAACAAATTCGGAAAAATTTTAATTCGTGTAATTTATCGGTCCCCAATTAAAAAAAGTCTAATCTAAGATCGTTGCAGATAAGTTCATGAAATTCGGAAAGCGTATTTTCACCAGTAATATCTTAAAACGGACGCAAGGATTTTTTAAATATTCATTACATTTTTCCCTATTATAATACATAAACCTTATAGTAAGGTTTCTTTATCAGCATAATTCAAAGTTGACGTAAGTATATAAAAATTCCTTGGTTCGAAACAAATCGATCGACCTGAAATATCAATACTTTTGATTTAAGAGTGGGCAACCTATGGTCATTTATCATATTTGAAAAATTGTTTTTTTTTACAGAGAAATTTCTCTTCATGGAGATTTATGGTCTTTTTTTATACTTTTCCTGTATCATATATTTTGGCGTAATATTGGGATTTTTTATGTTTGCATATCAATATAGATTAACAAATTGAAAAGACAAGTTTGTGAAAAAATGTTTTGAAGAAACTTTGAAAGAATTTTTGAGAGCAGAAAGTATCGTTTGGTCCACATCTTGAATTTTCGATTTTTCAATAGTATTTTTGACCAATGAGACCAAAATAAGAAGTCATTGCGGAAAATGTTTCGAAAATTTTAAAGGGATTTTTGGAAGCTAAAGTTTCTCCTGGAAAATTTTTTTCGTGTCTGATGTTGTTTGGCTCAAAATTTGAATTTGATTTTGTTAATAGTATTTTTGACGAATAAAGCAGAAATGACAAGTACTGTACTAAAATGGATGAAAATTTTTTTAGGACTTTCCAGAAGCTATAATTTCCCCCTGAAACGTTCTCCAGTATTTTACATCGTTTCACTTGAAATTTAAATTCAGATTGGTTTTCATGGCATTTCGATGATCAACACCAAAATTTTTTACGTATCTGTTGTTATTTGGCGTACAGTTAGAATTTTCAACTTATTCATTTCAAGGTCAACATCTGGGGTATGGAATGTTATTTTTTTCAATTTTTACAAATTGTAAGCTGAGAAATACATCCAAACAACGCACGATATGAAAAAAAGTTGAGAAAGAAAAACGTTGCTTTTTTAACACCCTACATGCTTTTCATAACACATTTTTGTGTTTTCTTGGAAAATCGAAAATATAAATTTTGAGCGCACAAAACATAATGAAAAATAAAAAATTCCATTTGGCGGTCAAACTATGTAAGATACAGAAAAAGATGTGCTTTAAAAGAAGTTCTAGAAATTTTTAAGTAATCACTTTTCGATAGAACGCGTAGTTTTCGTTCAAGTTCATAAAAAACAGCATTAAAAATCAAAACATTGCATTTTTGGCCAAAAGTCACAAGCTGCGAAAAAAATAATTTGGCAAAAGTTGTTCACCGAAAAAAGAGCTACAAATTTGTTATTAACTATTTTTTATAGGATGCGACGACTGAAATTTAGTGAATGTGAATTCTCTTTTGTTAAAGCTCCTTCGGCTTTAGCGAACACATTCTCAGCATGTGTCTCGTGAGAAAAAATCTCAAAAGCAAATTTTTAGATTGAATTTAGGAAAACAAATTTTGCTATTATGCATTGCATTGTACCTTGTGTCTTTTTTCCAAAATTTTAATTTTTGTTTATTTGTAAAAATTACGCGTTTTAAACAAAACTACGTACCCCATAAAAAATTATTTTGAACCAATTGGTAGATCTCTATCGGGTGAACGAATTTTTTTATTTATTCTTGTGAAATCTTGTGTGGGTCTTCCAAAAAATTAATTTTGAAGATTTTCAATGTTTTTTTTATGATTAAGCAAAAAATACGCACCACATAAAAAATAATTGCAACAAACATGTAGATCTCTTTCATGTGAATAAGTTTTTTCTGATCATTTTTTTCGAGTCTCGTGTCGGTTTTCTAAAAATTTCATTATTTTTTTTCTTTTCAATGATATTTGCCACGATTGAAACAACACCACACGCCCTATAAAAATAATCAACGCAAAATTTGTACCTCTTTTTTAAGTGCTCAATTGTTGTCAATTCATCTTTTTTTGTATCTTGCATAGTTTGACCGCCAAAGGGAATTTTTTATTTTTCAGTATGTTTTGTGCGCTCAAAATTTGTATTTTCGATTTTTCGAAAAAATCCCAAATTTGTCATGAAAATCTTGTAGGGCTTTGAAAAAGTCTCGTGTCTCTACTGCAGACTTTTTTTCCATGTTAGGCGTTGTTTGGCCTAAAATTTTCCTTTTCGATTGAACTTTTAAATATTGAAAATGGTATAACTCAGATAATTTTTCATTTATCGAAAAAACCCATTGGGATAAATTGTTTGACTTTCTGAGTATTACTAATAGCCGCACATGAAATTTTCAAATTCAATAGATAATGTTCTCGAAAATTTTGAAAATGCTCCAACTTTTTGAATTTTTATCCAAAATAGCCGGGTAACGAACTCGTCCTTTTCTTTTAGGCCTTAAAAAGTGTTAAAGGTGTTGAAAAATGAAAAACTGTTTTGAAAAATCGAGTAATAATATTTCTCTTTCCTTAGTTTTTCACGAACAATATAATTTAAAAAAAATACCAAATTTTCCCTTCAAAATTGAAAAATTAAGTTTCTCTCAAAAACATGAATTAAAATTAAAAAAAATAAGCGGACCATATTATATCACTTTTTCCCGGGGAAAATTTTTATCTCTTAACTTTTTTCATATCTCGACTCGTTTTCGAGAAAAACTTAAAATTGAGATTTTTGAAATTTTTAAACGGAATTTAAAAAAAAACTCACGCAAAGATTTTTTTAACGGTAAATAGTTAAGTGACGTCCAAGATACAATACCTAGAAAAATATTTGCAGTGTTCGCATCTTTTGACTAAAGTTATTTCGGACGAACCGTGCAAAGTAAAATCCATTTTTTCCCAATTAGTGGGTTCGATCTTATCTCAGTCAGTGAGTTTGAAAACGTCGAGACTTATTGAAGTTCGCAAAAGTCGATTTTTACATAAAACCAATACCTTCTTATTGATATGAGAGTGTGAAAATTCCAGTTTCCGGCCAAACTATGTGACAAATGAGAAAAATTGAAAAAAAAATTATTACTTTCAAGAACACCTACAAAAAGGTAGTTATAAATTTTTTATACAATAAGAATTGTTTTTTTGAATAAAGGTTGAAAATACTTATTTTATGGAAAAAATCAATAATGCAGTAAAGTATATATACATATATATAGTGATGAATAAAATAATGGAAAAATATGTATTGTACATATATAATGATAAAAAGAAGAAAATACATTTATTCATTTGTCATTAAATTATTAAACTTCCTACCATCAATAATGATCATAAAAGTTTAAGAAGCCAATTTTTATTGCCAAAGTTGCAAGATATCGAAAAGAAAACGTTTTTCTTTGCAGAAATTTTTTGAAGAAATACAATATATTTGTTTTATTATTCATTGTTCACGAAAAAAATCGGAAATTAGATTTCGTGAAGTAGAAAGTCTCCTGATCAAAAAATTTGTTATCACGAATGAAATTTACAGTGTGTCTTCGTGTTGATATGCATTTGATGAAAATAAAAAAAAATATATAAGAAGGGGAAAAAATTAACATTGACTTTTTATTTGTTTAACGCCGTAATTTTTCTAATTTTAAACGTACGTTTTCCAATTCTTTAGTTGGTTTCAAGAAAGAGTAGGAACTTTTACTACTATATAGTGGTCTTCTCGTTATCATTGCTATGAAGATGAAAAAAAAGATAATCTGTTGAAAAATATTAAAATATAATGAAGGTGAACTGTGTTGTATATGTGATGCATATTTTCGCTCCAGGCCAGCTCGTTTGGAAAAAAGGTCAAAAGCAAAATATTTTTGTATCACTATATACTCACACTGCATTATATTTAATGACTTGAGTGCATGCGTAAAAAGAACCATCTAAAAATAAACGTTTTAATGCAGGTATTAGCTTTGTCATTCACAAATTGTTTTGCTAAAAATGACACGTCGTAGAAACGCTCATAAGTTTGTCGAGGCCAGCTACCACGGAAAATAGGTTAATAGCCAAATAATTTTCGCTAAATATACTCACACTACTTGACATATAATAATTTGAATGGAACTTATAAAAATTGTTGCTGAAAATGTTTTTAAACAGTTCTTTTGTGTCAGCAGAAGGTGAAAGACGGGTTGAAAATCAGCAATTTGTTGTTTTAGGAAAAAAGTTAAAAAACAATATGGCTCATTTGCAGTTCAAGAGTATCATTTTCTTTATTTTTTGTGTGAAAGCATACGAAGCTGCGGAAGATTCCAGGTGGCTTAGTGGTCCTTCTCAGCAAATTAAAAACGATTTATGCACTTTTGAAACGATAATATTGATCGACGACAGTACTGATCATCATGAAGTTTCAAAGTTCAACAAAATTGTACGCGAAATCTCTGGTAATGTACCAAGCAGAATAATTGACTTTTCGCAAGTTTCACCAAAAAGTATAAGACCTACAGGGGAGAGTCAAAGTTTACATGAAAGAATAACATTCATTGCAATCATAAAAGAAAGTGCAATAGCTAAAAGCATAATAGAATTTTTGATGAACGTATCAGTAGCACAGAGCCATCCAAAGCTTTTGATGATCACTTTGCTAGATACAGAAACCGGCAGCCACGAGGAATTACTCCGCTACGCATGGTCCAAAAAGTTTCTAGATTTCACAGTTCTCGATATAGTCCAGAAAAAGGCTTCAGAGCCAAAGATCTCCTGGGATCCTCTGATTATTACAAAAGAAAGTATGGCAGTCATGCATTTCTTCAATCCCTTCACCCAGATCTATACCCGGAAGAACTTTTCGACCGAAACTTCAATTTTTCCCGAAAAATTACACGACCTGAATGGTTTTCAACTGAAAGTAGGTTCTCTAGAAGAGCGACCACTGGTTCATGTGAAATACAATCTTTCTGGATATCCGATTGACGTTGTCGGACCAGACGCAGTAATTCTGAAAATTCTATCGCAGAAAATGAATTTCAAAGTTTTACAGATTGCATCCAAAGGAGAATTATTTGGTGACTACAGTTGCAATAAGAGTAAGACAACTGGCGTATTTAAAAAGGTCGTGAACGGAGAAATCAATGTTATCACAAATAATATAATGTTTGCTATGCGATGTGAAGAGCATTCTGCCGCGTATGTTATTAGAACAGAAATGGTCCGTTTCTCCGCAGTGGTACCAATTCTGTCCAAGAAGATTCGATCTGTATCAATTACAAGTACATCGTTTTATACGGGAATTTTCACTTGTTTCCTAGTAACTTTGATCTGGCTAATTCTACGCTTCTTCAAATTTGACAACAGATTTTGGCTTCCCCTACACATTTTAGAAGCTTTGCTGGGACAACCAGTTCCCAGAGATGTAGTGAGACATTCGGATCGAATCGCATTGTCCTTCATCCTGATTGGGTTTTGGATCTTCTCATCCACCTTTTACACGATCTTGATGGACATCAAAATAATAACAAAGACAGAAGATACGGTTAACACTTTCTCGGATTTGCTCACTTCAAACCTCAAACCATTCATGACGGCGAACATTCTAAATTCTCGGTTGTCATCAGAAGACGGTAAAATGATGCAGGCTTTGCTAAGTGAATCCAAGCTTATTCCGAACGATGAAGACTGTATTCGCGTAATATTGGAATTAAGGAATGTTACATGTGTCGTAGGTGAATCATTAGCACAAAGCCTTATCCTAGAGAATGTAGATGAAAATCATAGGCCCGTTTTTAAGGTCTTGGAAGAAAGTTTTTTGGAGAATCTGAAAATCATGGTATGCGAAGCCAATTCGCCTTATCTCCAGGAATTTGATCGAAGATTGAGGAGCATTGACGAATCAGGGATTATGGGAAGGTGGAATCAAGAACTTCCTGATTTGATGAGAAGCTCAAGATTATCTAATGAAGAAGAAATGACTACGGATGGTATGTCGTTGATTCCCCTCGCTGTTGTCCTGGTTGCAGGATATGGACTTTCATTTCTTGCATTTCTTGGAGAATTACTTGTTAACCACCTTGAGAACCTGATTCATCACCAGATATCACTTTACTAAAACAAGGTGGCCACTGGAATAAAAAATCTGGGTAAGTCCCGATTGAAAAAAATTCCTGTAATTTATCGCTTCTCAATTAAAAAATGTGTAATGCAGTGTACAGAGTAATTGTCCGGTGGATAGTGACTATTTTTAAAGTGAATCTTGAAAATCCTGGGACAAGCAATTTTATATTCTTAAGGTATATGAACCCCCAAAAATATTTTGAAGACGAGGGGCATCTGCAGGTTATTAAAAATATATAATAATTATATTTTCCGTTCAAACTATGCAAGATACGGAAATACGTTGAAAACCCAAATTGTTCATCTTAAGAATATCTATAAATTTATATTGTATATTTTTTTTTCATCAAAAAAACAATACATAAACTTGATTTTCTACTTTTATCGAATATTATTTGTAAATAATCAACATAATATTTCCAGCTGCTTTATTTAAAATTTCTTGTTAACGTAAATTTTTGCGAAAAGTCGTTAATGTTTTTTCGAGTAAATCATGTGATTTATTCAACGCTTTCACCTTATTTCCGTTCACTGACTTTGAGCACATCATCACTTCCATTTAGCAAGTATAACACAAGTTCATATAAGTTTTTCAATACTCCATAGGTATAATAAATCCATTATCTTGATTGCATTTACCCTTAAATCATTTCCCAGCATACCAAATATTTTTTAAATGCTTCCGTTTCTGATACGAAATGCTCTATAAAAGAAGGAAATAAATAATATAAACTTGGTTAGCAATGACATAAAAAAATTATCCGGAGAGTAATTCGTGTTAAAAATACTTTTCCAAGTTTGTTTTCTAATGACTTTTAATAGAATTATTTGTCATAATATAATATATTTACAAATGATATTCAATAAAAGTAAAAATTCAAGTCTATATATATATATCTTATTTTGCAAAAATGAAATTAGAAAACTATTGATAAGTCCAGAAAATTGCTTTCACATTGGTCACTTGAAAGGATTCCACCTTTCGTAAGTGCCGCAGCAGTGGCATGATCATACTTGAAAATTTCTCCGCATGACCTAAAAAAGCTGCGGAAGATTCGTCTTATGAAGATGAAGCCACTGGATAATGACCATTTTGGTTTTCTTCTAAACACAGAGATTGAAAAAAGATATATATTTACCACCTTGAAACTTTGTAGATAATGGCCACATACTTCTCATTTTTTTTGGTAAATTTTCTATTATGTAGTGTGGAAATAGATTTATTTTTGGTCCTTATCCAGTAGTTTTATTTTCAAACGGTTTTTCGTATCTTGCATAGTTTGGCCATGAAATTGAATTTTTTTTTCATCTTTTATAACATATTTCACGACGGAAAAAACTATGTGTCCGATAGAAATTTGTAGATATTTTCGAGATGACCAATTATTGTATGCAGATGACTTCCATATTTTTTTTGCATGATTCACTTGCAAATAGTCACTGTCCGCTGGACTATAGTTTTTAACAACTGTGTCAAGAAACGGCGAAAACGATTTTTTTGTTGTTTTTACCAGAAACATGTGCATCGCATAAACTAATAAATTTTATGTGACTCCGGTGCATTTACGCGTTTCTATGCAACAGCATAGTGTATCGTTATGCTGTACATTACGGTACTGTACGCTGTCGTTTTACGACAAGCATTTGCAATCAATATTAAAAGTTTAAAACATATTGTGAGGTGTTCATTTTCAGTTAATTTATCAAGCAATTGCTAAATATTTCTGCCAATACTGAAGTGCATCTTGACCAAATTCATTTAATAAATGTTTATACAGAGCGTCCACAATACCAACACTGTTGAAAATAGTATTAATTTTAAAACACAAATTTATATTAACATTAATATCTCAAGTACATGAAATCGCTATTTAGGTACCTTTTCATCAAATTTCATATACATTCATGATAATCGCTCAGATAATTCCATTTTACACAGAATCAAAATAAGATTAGCAATAATTTTCAATTCTTAATAATAACATACGATATCACATTAAAATTTCTACCATTCAGGGCAAATTTTGAATAAAGTAATTGAATAAAGTAATTGAATAAAGGCAATGACTTTCGATCAGACGTCAAAGATCAACTTGATGGACAAAAAGTAAATGTAAAAAATATGTATGTCCTAGGTAAATATAAACATTAAAAGGTAAAAAAATTCTGTTAAATCGTAAAAAAATGGCATGAATTGCACTTTTAAACTTTTGAACTTTTGAAAAAATGAATCTATCAGATCAAGCTTTAGTACACTTTTTGAGTGTCATTGACTAAAGTTCAAGTTCGTTAGCCAGCTATTGTGGATATAAACTCAAAAAGTTAGAGCATGTTGAACATTTTTGAGACCATTTTTTTCAAGATTCGGAAGTTCTATGTGAGCTATTCATAGTACAACGCACGATATGAAAAAAACCAAAGAAAGAACACGTTCACTTGTGAAAGCCCTGCAAGATTATCATACCAACGTATTGAATTTGTTTGAAAAATCAAAACTTCTAATTTCGATCGCACAAAAAATGATGAAAAATCAAAAATTTTATTTCTCAGGTATACCTTGCAATATACGATAAAAAGACAAACGACAAAAGGTGAAAAAAAATCAATGAACAAAATTTGTTCACCCAAGGAAGAGCGACAAATTTGTCATGAATCGTCTTTTGATAGGATTGGTAGTTTTTGTTTTAATCATCATTGAAAAATATCATTATTATTATTATTATAGATTAGCAGTTCGAACTCGAAAGTTCATTGCCTCACTAACCCGAACCGCCACACATCTCTATCCTGTGCATCCTCCATCCAGTTTAAGTAATCATGTCCTAGTTCTTTTAAATCATCCCTTACATTTTTCTCCCATCTGTTTCGCGATCTGCCTAAGGGTCTCTTACCAATCGGTCTCCCTCTTAAAACTTGCGCCACTGTTCTTTCATTTCCCATTCTTGCTACATGCCCTGCCCATCTTAGTTTACGCGCTTTCATTACTCTATTAATATTTGCTGACCCGTAGAGAGCATGCAGCTCATCATTATGCAGTTTTCTCCATTCGCCGGTCTCTTCGTCCCTTTTTGGACCATATATTTTCCTAAGTACTTTATTCTCAAAAACTCTAAACCTATTCTCCTCTCCTTTCGTCAGCGCCCACGTTTCGCACCCGTACATGACGACCGGCATTATTATTGTTTTGTAGATTCTTACTTTGATGTTTCTAGATAGCAGTCGCGATTTTAATAGTGTGTTTGCTGCATAATAGCACCCACTGCCAGCGTGCAGCCGCGCGTTGACTTCCGTTTCAATCTTATTTTCGCTAGTTATAATAGACCCGAGGTATTTAAACTCGCTAACCCTTTCGAATTTCATATTTCCGGCCATTAGATCCCCGTCTTGATTACGTTGTTCGGATCTGACGACGGTCGTATATTTTGTCTTCGATTCGCTAACCTCCAAGCCAATATCTTTGACTTTTGTAATCAAGATTTCTGCATTTTTAGCTACCGTTTCTTTATCATCTCCTAGTAAGTCGAGATCATCCGCATATCCAAGAATTTATATTATCCCATTGAGGGTAGCACCGGTCGGATTCGCCTGCACTTGCCTAACCACGTATTCTAAAACTAAGTTAAAAAGGACGCACGAAAGTGCATCGCCCTGTTTCAGGCCATCGTGGATCGAAAACTCTTCAGATAAACTACCGTTTACGCGTATTCTACCCCTACTGCCGCCTAAGCAAATTTCGATAAGTCTAACCAATTTTCTTGGTACACCAAGAACTCTAGGATCCAGTACATTCGTGCGCGTATAATAGAGTCGTAAGCTTTTTTGAAATCAATAAATAGCTGATGCACTACTTCCTTAAATTCCCATTTTTTTCTAGCAGTTGTCTAATTGTAAACATTTGATCGCTTGTAGATCGGTTTCGGCGGAATCGACACTGGTAATCTTCAATGATTTCCTCGGCAAAAGGAGTCAGTCTACTTAGGATTACATTAGACAGGATCTTGTAGCCCGAAGGTACAAGTGAAATTCCCCGATAATTGTTACAGTCAGTTTTATCACCTTTTTTAAGGATGGGAATAACGATAGAGATATTCCATTCTATCGGCATGCGTTCTGTTTTCCAAACTGCGCGTATTAATTTAATAATTTGTCTTGTGAGGCAAGGGCCTCCATTTTTTATCAGTTCTGACGGTAGGTCGTCGATGCCCGCGGCTTTGTTATTTTTCAACTTCTTTATGGCCATTTCTATTTCTATATCAGTAGGATCACTGATTAATAGATAAGCAGTGTGGATTTCGCCGAGATTACCTTCAACGGGGGCTTCGCGTACATTTAATAGTTTATCGAAATAGTCTTTCCATCAATTCAGTCTCTCTGTCGCATCGGCTACTAGACTGCCATTCTCGTCCCTCATTATCTCCGTTCTACTTTGAAAGCCTTTCCCTATAAAATTGATTCCCCTGTACATCTCGCGCGGGTTATTCTGTTTATTATGAGCTTCTATTGCTAGTATTTTATTCTTTTCTCACTCCCTTTTCTTGGATCTATAGAGACTATTTGTACTCTTACTAATCTCGAGATACTTCTTATGTGTTTGGTCGCACTTATTTTGTAAACTACTCAGTCTGGCCTTCCGACGCTTTTTAAAAACCAGAGTTTGCACTTTTCGTCAAACCATGGTTTGCTTTTTGTTATTTTCTTTAAACCTATTGTAAGTTTCGCGGCTGTCTTTACCGCCTTTTTTATATTGCTCTACAAGGTTTCCGGGTCCTCCTCGTAATTATTGTTATCGTCTCTCTGTTCTTGGAGAGCGTCAAAGCTATTAGAAATCTCAACTTGATAATTTAATGTTTCTGTTGCTGTTTTGAACTTATCTATATTGAAACGAACTGTTGGCTCTGTGCGGCTTGTTTTCTTACTGATCGCTAGCCTAGATCTTAGTTTTACTATCACGAAAAAATGGTCTGAATTTTAGTCCGCTTCCCTATACGATCTTATATCGAGAATGTTTGTATGACGTCTTCTGTTAATTAGAACGTTATCAATCTAATTGTGAGTGTTACCATCTGGTGATCTCCAGGTGGCCTTATGTATATTTTTATACTTGAAATATGTGCTTTTGACAACGAGGTTTTTTGAAGCTGCAAAGTTTATTACTCTAGTTCCATTATCATTACTGACGTCATGCAAACTTTCTGATCCTATTGTAGGCCTATACATCGGTTATTTTCCAATTTTCGCGTTGAAATCTCCCAATAATATTTTTGCGTCAAAAGTTGAGAACTTGTCAAAATCCTGCTCGACTTTTTCGTAAAAGAGATCTTTAGTGTCTTCGTCTTTGTCCTCGGTGGGGCAGTGCACATTGATTAATACCTTTTTGCTGAAAAAACCCTTCAGTACAATGTACGATAACCGATCGTTAATGAATTGCATGTCGATAACCGCTTGCGAGATTCGATTATTAATAAGAAAACCGGTCCCCAGTCTCCATTCCTTAGCTCCCCCATAGTGAAAAGTATAGTTATCCTTAGAAATTGACGCGAAATCGCCCGGCCAGCAGGTTTCTTGGAGTGCCATTAAGTCAGTATTGTAATCATTTGTTATCTTAATGAGTTCGCTAAATCCACCAGTACTTAGGCTACGCGCGTTTTGAGTTCCCACCCTTAGATCTTTAACAGTAGTTTTTTGTTTTTGCAAGTTGGCCATGGTGGGTTGGTGGTGAGTCCACTGTCCCAGGAGTGATAACCCCCCATACCTCCCTGGGTCTAAGTATGAGAACTTTCCGACTCTGACAAGGACCATGTCAACTTGTCGTCAGACACATTACAGTTTCATCCTCGTATCCTAACGTCCCCCTGCAAGGCAGCGCGCCTACTGCCATCAATACCCTTTTGGCCCTATACAGGCGAATCATTCCACACATCCCTTGCGGGCAGTGTCATCGCTGTGGTGTCCAATGGGCAGCAGGATTTTTTCCTTACAAGATTTTTAGTTTTGGTTCGGGTAGTGTTTCTAGGTGGATACACGCTGCACCTCGGCCATCCAGGACCCACCCACTGCGTATGAACGTGAATGGGTGGGTCCTCCCGAGCCATGGTCATCGTGGAAAAATAACATTAAAAATAAAAAAATTAAATTATTTTGGAAAAACGACGAAAAATACGAAAAAAAATTGATAGACAAAAGTAGTTCACCCAAAAAATATATATCCAAAAAAGGTCTGAACAATCGTTAAAAATTGAAACTTCTAGCCACATAACAAGAAATACAAAAAAAAAGTAATTGGCATACAAAAATTTTCCAGTTTTTTTCGATATTCCAAAAAGACTTTCTTCTCATTTATATTTTAAAATTCGAGACATCAAAACTGAACAATTTATAATTTGAAGTATTAAAAACGAACTTTCTAAATCTAGAAATCTAATGCGCAACCATTCTAGAAAAATTGAAAAACGTAGAAATTGGATAGTTTTGAGGTAATATTTACAAAAATTAATATAATATTTAAAAATATATATATTATTAAAAAATATTATTGTACAATTTTTTTTTATCTTAATCAGTGGGTTGGAAAACATCGATTTTTTCATAAAACCAATAGCTTCTCATTGAGATTAGGGTGCGTAAAAGTTATGCCCAATTTAGGGCTACGATGTCCATTCCAAACTTTCAGCGTAAATGTCCACTCCAGGGCCAGCAGCTGTAAAAATCGCGTGCATCAAGACAGGATTACAATTTCTTGCTGCTTTTTCTGTATTTCGGTAGCGAAATAACGTTCCCGCCAGGAGTGCATTACTCCATCTAGATGCTTCACTTCTAAAAACCGAAGTAAAGAAAGCAGAGGTTAGAAACTTCCACAGAGGAAACCTCCACAGAAATGTAGAAAAACAGTCCTTGTCGAAGGAGCAAACTTTTGGTTTCCTCAGATCATCATGGCCTAATTCAGTTACAGAGGGTTTTATTTTCGTATGCCAGGACGGTGTCATTTCTATCTTAGTATACCGTGACCGCATTTTACGTCAAGAAGTTCCCAGTGATAGGTGCAGAGCGTGTCATGCACACGCTAAGTACCTAGAACACATACTGTCCGGGTGTCCGACCCACGCTGGACCGGCGTATATCTATAGACATAATGCGGCCCTAAGAGTGCTTTATTACCATCTTTATTGCTCTTACGGTGTAGGATGCGACCCTGCCGTGCCAAAGGCTCTAAGGGTGATAGAGTCAATTGTCCAAAAGGAGAAGTGCCAAATTTTCTGGAACTACGATTTTCTGGCAGCAGTCTCCGTTGCGGACTCGAGGCCTGACATTGTTCCCCAAGACTTCGAGAAATTAACTATATTCGTGATCGAATTCTTGGCTCCGTCCGAATATAACATCACTGCAAAGGAGAAAGAAAAAGAGGAAAGGTATCAAGATCTTAAAAGAGAGCTGCAACAACTGTACCCAAAATATTCGGTACAAGTAATTGTCCTTGTGACAGCTACCCTCGGAGTTTCTAAACTATCACTGGCTCCTAACCTCAAAGCGATTCCCGCGTGTCAAAAATATGCTGATGCACTTGCGAGATGGATGAAGGAAGCTGTCATCCTTGGGTCGCTTCGTGTCCTCAAGACACACAAGTTTTTCGCCGGCTTGTCGTTGTGATTTCGTCGTGCCCTATGACCACCCATCTCACGGGTGTGAGACGTGGCCATAGGTGTGTTTTACCGCGGCTGTAATGGGGACTATCGACATTTTTTTAGATGCCAGTTGCTCTTAGTGTGACCCTGCGTTGGTTGTTTAACTCTTTTTTAAAATTATATATATATATATATATATATATATATATATAATAAGATGCAAATATATTTATTCATTCATTATTATATTACTAAACTTCCTAGCATCAATAATGATTAGAAAATTTATAGGCGCTAATTTTTATCGTCAACGTTGCAAGATATCGAAAAAGAACGTTTTTCTTTGCAGAACTTGTTTGAAGCAATACAATATTTTTGTTTTATTTTTCGCTGTTTACAAAAAAATCGGAAATTGGATTTTATAAAGCGATTGACTGGCAGAATCTCATTACTTTTGATTGGACGGATTGACTCAGGGACGACCTGCTAGAGTGCTATGATACCAGTATGGCCCCTGAACGAAGAGGTTACATGGCGCGACTGCATACTCTGTGGTGCGAGAAACTTCCCGCAAAAACGTCTGCGGAACAGTGCTGAGGACCTCCGGAAGAGGGGTTAAATAAGCAGAGCGCCTACTCAAACGCAGCTAGAACAAGCCGGCAACTAAGAAAGAGAGGCGACACTGAGACCAACCTCGAACAGGCATCCAATAGAGGAACAACGATGCTTCCGAACATGGAGAAACATAAACATTCAGGTTTCCCCAAGCCCAAAGATCCGGCTGAACTGGACGACGAGCTACGTGAAGATTTTTCCGAAGAATCGGACCTCTGGCCTATCAATTGTGGTGTGTACAATGCAGCGAGAGCTTTTGAAGATACAAACAGCCTATTGCGGGGTAGTTGGTGGATGGGCGCACATTGCTCCTGCCGAAGGCGGGAAACTTAGCTGACCCTAAGAATTACAGACCAATAACTTGTCTTGAGACACTGTATAAGATCTTCACAGCTATCCTAAATGATAGGATTGTTCGGACAATTGGACCTGTGTGGCGAGAGATGTATGAATAACGCGGTTCAAAGAAAGGCGTATCAGGATGTCGGTAGAATTTGCTAATCGATAGATGTGTCTGTAAAGATGCAGCATTCTATCAGCGATTCCTATCAATGGCCTGAATTGATCACCGGAAAGCTTTCGATTCAACGTCCCATAAACTTATCCCCTATTTGTTGGAAAGCTTTAAGGTACATCCACACATCGTGAGGTGCATAGAGAGAATAATGCCGCTTTGGAAAACCTGATTTAGTATCTCATCTGGAAAACCTCGTGTGATGACTAACAGTATCATCTTCCAGGAAGGTTTGTTTCAGAGCGACACCATGAACCCTCTCATCTTTTGCCGCACATTACTGCCAGTATCACTAGCACTTTGCCATTCTAAAAGGTACCTCTTCGGCAGACCTGGAAACCGAAAGCATAAAGTCACTCATGTATTGTACATGGATGATCTTAAGATCTGTACTAGAAATCAAGAGAAATTACATCTGGATCTAAAAATTGTCAGAAAGTACACTCAAGAGATTGGAATGGAGTTCGGGTTGGAGAAATGCGCCAAGATTAATTTAAAGGAAGGAAAACTTAATGGCATCCCCAAACATACTGAGCTCGTTGACAGAAGCGCTATCTGACACTTTTGCACTGGGGAGACCTATGCACTCCTGGGCGTGCCACAGAGCCGCATTCAGGCCGTGACATCTATTCATTTGGAGTGGTTCCGTGAACGAAGGACGAGCTCAGATCCCTTGATATCGGGAACCGAAAGGTTATGCACATGAACAAAAGCATGCACTTTAAGTCTTTTGTTCCACGACTTTAAATCTCACGCCGTCATGGTGGTCGTGGAATATTGAATCTTGAATGTCTTCACAACAGAATTTTCCTGGGTACGGCACATATAATCGCAAATGGACAAGACCCTCTCTTTGAAATGGTCAGGATACACGAAGAAGTTGGCATAGGGGCGTTTCTGTACAAAGCAGCGGAGGAGGCTGCTGAAACACTTGGTCTTGACTTCAATATCAGGGGTGAGAAAAATGCATCAAACCTTATCTATCTTGAATAATCACTCCTGAAGGCCCGGATTGAGAAAGCAAAGGAGAAAAACTTGTGCAAACAGCTCCTCAGCAAAAAGATGCACAGCATTTTCCACAAAAATGTAGAAGATCAGTTGATGTCGTATGAGCTAACGTGTGCTTTCTTTAAATCACTTGAATTGAAGTCGGGCACGGAGGGCTTCATTTTGGCATGTCAAGACGGTGGCATTTCCACTCTAGCACGCCGTTGCCACATATTGAGCTAAGACATTCCCGATGATAGCTGCAGAGCGTGTCATGCACACCCCGAGCATCTAGGACACATACTATCTAGTTGGCCAACTCATGCGGGAACGACCTACATCCAAAGGCATTATGCGGCACTAAGAGTGCTTTATTACCATATCTGTCACTCTTACAGCATTAGCCAAAATGCCTTTCCGCTAAACGCTCCTAGAGAAATAAAGTCAATTGTCAATGATGAGAAGTGCCATATATACTGGCATTCATATTTTCGACAATTGTTTCTGTTGCGCACTGGAGGCCTGACATAGTTCTCCTTGACTTAAAAAAAAAGAACCATGTTCGTTATCGAATTTTCGGCATCAGCTGACATAAACGTCGCAGTCAAAGAGAATGAAAAGAAAGAGAGGCATACAGACATTATAAGGGAGTTGCAACGGTTATACTAGAGATATTCTGTTAAGCTAATCATCTTGATAATCGGCGCTCCTGGAAGTGCCAAGGTTCCACTGGTTAATAACCTGAAAAGCATCCCTGTGTGTGAACAAAATGCTGAGACACTTGCGGGGAAAACGCAGAAGGCGGTCGGCCTTGGGTCGCGCCGTGTCCTCAAAGTGCACGAGACTTTTGCCGAATCATCGTATTGAATTCGTCGCAGACTGTAACCGCCTATCTCACGGCCGTGAGACGTGGTTATGACTGAAATTTTACCGCAATTTCGCTGGGAGCGGGTGCAATTTTTCAGGTTAGCACCCGCTCCCAGCGAAATCTTGCTGTTGTCCTTATGACAAACTTTTAACTATATATATATAGTGATAAATAAATAAAATAATGAAAAAGAATATATATACCGTCAGGTCAACTTAATAGTAGTCATAGAGAAGCGTGAGTGCAAGTGAGACACTAGTAGATGGCGCATAAGAGCATCTCTTTCGCACTTATGACTATGACTACTATGGATTTGGCCTCACTGTATATATATATATATTACACAACCACCAAAAAAAAATCGTTTTTCGAGCTTGGAGGTCATACCATGTTGACTATATGTTTTTTGGGTCGCTGAATCTGAATCCGAGGTAAAAAAAACCCAGCACGTCAGGGTTCTGACATAACCTCATAAAACCTCATAAAATTTTATTTTTTCAAGTCCGGGGATCAGACCATGTTTATTATGTGTTTTTGGGGTCATTGAATCCGAATCTGAGGTCCAAAAAAACCCAGCAAGTCAGGATTTTGACACAACCTCAAAAAACCTCATGAAACTTTTTTTCCGAATCCGGGGGCCATACCATGTTTACTATATGTTTTTGGGGTCACTGGATCCGAATCCTTGTCCGAATCCTCTGAAACTTAACTTTGAAAGGAAATTCCATTTAGGTCAAACAACATCCTTTTGTTACAAGAGGACATTTCTCTGAGTGGCAGTCACACGTAAGTCGGATGAATAAATTTCACGAGTTTCTTTGAAAATCAAAATCCGGACGTGCTGGGGTTTTTGGACCTTGGATTCGGATCCAGCGACCCCAAAAACATATAATAAACATGTTCTTACCCCCGGACTTGAAAAAATAAAATGTTATGAGGTTTTATGAGGTTATGTCAGAACCCTGACGTGCTGGGACTTTTTGGACCTCGGATTCGGATTCAGCGACACAAAACATATAGTCAACATGGTTTGACCTCCAGGACCGAAAAACGATTTTTTGTTGTGTGGCTGTGTTATTATTACCTGCTTTTTGCCGATTATCTAAAGTTTTCATTATTTCATTGGAGCTTGGACTCGAAATGAGTCTAAGAAATGCTTGAAGGGCGCCAGATAGTTTTCCTAGTTTAGAACTACCAACAGAATACTTTAAATTATCTGAACATAATTGATTAAGGAAGTCTTCTAATAGGATTACAATTGAGTGAAATTATTATAACGAGTAATACAAGAATAA
The DNA here is from genome assembly GCA_932178445.1 of Andricus quercusramuli. Taxonomy (NCBI): domain Eukaryota; kingdom Metazoa; phylum Arthropoda; class Insecta; order Hymenoptera; family Cynipidae; genus Andricus; species Andricus quercusramuli. Next base: position 142,584 of record CAKNXH010000340.1, on the reverse strand, counting down.
GCAGTCGCGGACAGACGATAGGAACCAGTCGTGGGTAAGGTGAGCTGAATCACTGGTAGGAAATATTCACCTAGAAACAAAACACTACCCGAACCAAACCTAAAAATCTTGTAAGGGAAAAATCCTGCTGCCCCATCGGATACCGCAGCGATGACACTGCCCGCAAGGGATGTGTGTAATGATTCGCCTGTATAGGGCCAAAAGGGTGTTGATGCCAGTAGCCGCGCTGCCTTGCAGGGGGACGTTAGGATACGAGGATGAAACTGTAATGTGTCTGACGACAAGTTGACATGGTCCTTGTCAGAGTCGGAAAGCTCCCATACTTAGACCTAGGGAGGTATGAAGGTTATCACTCCTGGGACAGTGGACTCACTTACGATCGGAATAGGATCCTAACGTGCGGATTATCTTGAAACTACCATGGCTAAGTTGCAAAAACACAAAACTACAGTTAAAGATCTAAGGGTGGAAACTCTGAACGCGCATAGCCTAAGTACTGGCGGATTTAGCGAACTCATTAAGATAGCAAATGATTACCAAACTGACTTAATAGCACTTCAAGAAACCTGCTGCTCGGGCGATTTCGCGTCAATTTCTAAGGATAACTATACTTTTCACTATGGGGGAGCCAAGGAGTGCAGACTGGGGACCGGTTTTCTTATTAATAAACGAATTTCGCAAGCGGTTATCGACATGCAATTCATTAACGATCGGTTATCATTCATCGTACTAAAGGGTAATTTCAGCAAACACGTATTAATCAATGTGCACTGCCCCACCGAGGACAAAGACGAAGACACTGAAGTTCTTTTTCACGAAACAATCGAGCAGGTTTTTGGCAAGTTCTCAACGTTTGACGCAAAAATAGTATTGGGAGATTTCAACGCGAAAATTGGAAAAGAACCAATTTATAGGCCTACAATAGGATCAGAAAGTTTGCATGACGTCAGTGATGATAATGGAACCAGAGTAATAAACTTTGCAGCTTCAAAGAATCTCGTTGTCAAAAGCACATATTTCAAGCATAAAAATATACATGAGGCCACCTGGCACGCCTCCCAGATATGGGTGGTACCGGGGAAATAAAATACCCGGGGTGGACAAACACCAGCTAGGGGAAGGAACCCCGAATAAGAAACCAGTAATGAGCGGTACGACAAAAACACAATACCCCAAGGGAGTAGAAATCTCCCCGCCGGTTCCGATCGGGTGCAAGCCCCGGTGGCCGGTGCCGGTTCCATGGATTATGGGGGGAAACAACCGTACTTTGACAGTAGCGTATGCGAGGAGATGGGTGGTCCTTTTTACGTGACGGAGGAGGTGGAAGCATCAGTGAATAAGATGGACATCGCACAAATGGATGCCAAACTCACAGAGACGTATGGTCTCTTTGAAGAGTTACGAGGCACCATAAAAGAAATGGTGGATTTCAGCAGCACTAAGAGGAATATGTGGCTTCCTATTAGGGAAGGGCTGCAACGAGCGGAGATAATTATGAAGGAACTGCGCGATCACTCTTTGACGACCGAAGGTCTTCATAGAGATTTGATCGAAAATGTTGGCCGAACTGCCCGAACGAGAGCCATGACCCGAAAGGAGAAGGCGAAGAAGAAGACAGACGAAAGCTGCACTCAGACTGATGGATCTGTGGCAGCTCCCAACACCCAACCTGGGAAGGGTGAAAGAGAGCTTTCAACGAGTCCCATTGGGGCAAATGTTATTAAACAGAGGGCGAAGAAACAGAGGACCCACACTACCATCGTGGCGTCCTCGACACTAAAGTATGAGAAGGTGGAAGGGATCGCTTCTACACCTGCACCCACGAAGAAGAAGAAGCAACCGAAGAGGAGAGCACGACCCGAGGCGGTTCTCATTAAACCGGCGGAGGGTCTAAGCTATGCCGAGGTCCTCAAGGACCTCAAGCAGAAGGTGAAACCGGACGCCCTTGGTGTAAAAATCAAGGTTGTCAGGCAAACCAGAAACGGAGAGGTCCTTGTGGAGCTCGGACCTAGAGCGGAGGGCAGGGCCGAATTCTTGGCTGCCGTGAGGGAGGCTGTTGGGTCGGGGGGGTACTGAGCGCGAGCTTGTACCCCGCACCGAGATCGAGGTCTTGGACCTCGATTCAACAAGTGAAGCGGAGGAAATCGAGGAGGCCGTCAGAAGCTACTTCGGTGACCAGGGTGTTGGAGAAGTGAAGGTCAGCCTCACGAAAAGACCCTTCAGGGGCAACCTGAAGGCTTTCGTGGAGCTGCCGGAGGAGTTCGCTGCGAGACTGGTACGCACAGGGCACCTGAAGGTGGGGTGGGTGTCCTGTCGTGTACATAAAAAGGCGGAAAGGGTTCGGTGCTACCGCTGCCTAGGCTTCGGCCATATGGCAGTCGGTTGCGATGGCCCAGGCCGCACGAAAGCATGATGGAGATGCGGCAAGGAGGGCCATAGGGCTGCGGAGTGCGAAAGTGCGCCGCAGTGCTACCTCTGCGCCGCAAAGGGGGAGAAATCCTGGACGGATCATCTGCCCGGGACTATGAGGTGTTGGTCATTCCGAGAGGCAGCCTCATCAAGGAGACCTCGAGGACGACCAAGTTGAAGAATCGCACCCAACCAAGATGTTCGAAGGCCGACGAGCCCGTTGTGCGGTACAACCGCACTGCTGAGGACGGTGCGAGCTTCTTGGTTGGGTGCGCAAAGTTGAAATGCCAAGCTGGCCTAGTACGATGGAAGTCGAAGCACGACTTAGTGGCCTTACCCCCACGTCCTTGAAGTAATGCGAAAGCGGTTCCGAGGACATGGGTTGGCAGGAAAGGAGTTAAGGTTTAGTGGGTAGGTGCCGTTTGGTAAGTCCCACACTCACCTTCGTTCCTTGTGGACTGCGCGCCCGTGTGTGCATCTCGCGTCCATGTATATTAAGTGCATGCGCGTGGGATGCATATATTGGGCTCGCGGTCCCCAAAGTTCGAATGTGGTTGGTGCATGAGCATTTTCCGTTTTTACTCCTTTAAAAAAAAAAAAAATTGACAGAAGACGTCATACAAACATTCTCGATATAAGATCGTATAGGGGAAGCGGATTTGAATTCAGACCATTTTATCGTGATTGTAAAACTAAGATCTAGGCTAGCGTTAAGTAAGAAAACAAGCCGCACAGAGCCAACAGTTCGTTTCAATATAGATAAGTTCAAAACAGCAACAGAAACATTAAATTATCAAGTTGAGATTTCTAATAGTTTCGAAGCTCTCCAAGAACAGAGAGACGATAACAATAATTATGAGGAGGACCCGGAAACCCTGTAGAGCAATATGAAAAAAGCGATAAAGACAGCCGCGAAACTTACGATAGGTTTATAGAAAGTAACCAAAAGCAAACCATGGTTTGACGAAGAATGCAAACTCTGGTTTGAAAAACTTCGGAAGGCCAGACTAAGTAGTTTACAAAATTAGTGCGATCAAACACATAAGAGATATCTGGAGATTGGCAAAAGTACAAATAGGCTCTATAGATCCATGAAAAAGCAGTGGAAAAAGAATAAAATACTAGCAATAGAAGCGCATAATAAACAAAATAACCCGCGTGAGATGTACAGGGGAATCAATTTTATAAAGAAAGGCTTTCAAAGTAGAACGGAAGTAATGAGGGACAAAAATAGCAATCTAGTAGCCGATGCGACAGAGAGACTGAATTTATGGAAAGACTATTTCGATAAACTATTAAATGTACGCGAAGCCCCCGTTGAAATTCACACTACTGATCTATTAGTCAGTGATCCTACTGATATATAAATAGAAATGGCCATAAAGAAGTTGAAAAATAACAAAGCCGCGGGCATCAATGACCCACCGTCAGAACTGATAAAAAATGGAGGCCCTTGCCTCACAAGGCAAATTTGTGAATTGATATGCGCATTTTGGAAAACAGAACGCATGCCGGAAGAATGGAATACCTCTATCATTATTCCCATCTTTAAAAAAGGCGATAAAACTAACTGTAACAATTATCGGGGAATTTCACTTGTACCTTCGTGCTACAAGATCCTGTCTAATGTAATCCTAAGTAGACTGACTCCTTTTGCCGAGGAAATCATTGAAGATTACCAGTGTGGATTCCGCCGAAACCGATCTACAAGCGATCCAATGTTTACAATTAGACAACTGCTAGAAAAAAATGGGAATTTAATAAGGCAGTACATCAGCTATTTATCGATTCTAAAAAAGCTTACGACTCTATTATACGCGCGCGAATGTACTGGATCCTAGAGTTCTTAGGTGTGCCAAGAAATTTGGTTAGACTTATCGAAATTTGCTTAAGCGGCAGTAGGGGTAGAATACGCGTAACGGTAGTTTATCCGAAGAGTTTTCGATCCGCGATGGCCTGAAACAGGGCGATGCACTTTCGTGCGTCCTTTTTAACTTAGTTTTAGAATACGTGGTTAGGTAAGTGCAGGCGAATCCGACCGGTGCTACCCTCAATGGGGTAATACAAATTCTTGGATATGCGGATGATCTCGACTTACTAGGGGATGATAAAGAAACGATAGCTAAAAATGCAGAAATCTTGATCACAAAATCCAAAGATACTGACTTGGAAGTTAGCGAATCGAAGACGAAATATATGACCGTCGTCAGATCGCTATCTAAAAACATCCAAGTAAGAATTTAAAAAACGATAATAATGCCGGTCGTCATGTACGGGTGGGAAACGTGGGCGCTGACGAAAGGAGAATAGAATAGGTTTAGAGTTTTCGAGAATAAAGTTCTTAGAAAAATCTATGATCCAAAAAGGGACGAAGAGACCGGCGAATGGAGAAAACTGCATAATGATGAACTGCATGCCCTCTACGGGTCAGCAAATATTAATAGAGTAATGAAAGCGCGTAAATTAAGATGGGCGGGGCATGTAGCGAGAATGGGCAATGAAAGAACAGAGGCGCAAGTTTTAAGAGGGAGACCGACCGGTAAGAGACCCCTAGGCAGACCGGGAAACAGATGGGAGAAAAATGTAAGGGATGTTCTAAAAGGACTAGGACATGATTACTTAAACTGGATGGAGAATGCACAAGAGAGAGATGTATGGCGGTCTCGGGTAGATGAGGTAATGAACTTCCGAGTTCGAACTGCTAATCTATAATAATAATAATAATAATCATTGATACTGAGTACAATAACTATGATGAGTGGGCCTTCGCCTCACTCAAAACAACAGTGAAATAATAACCAACATTTTCTTTGTATTTGATGCGCACTGACTCGAACAGAAACTCTTTGACCTTGACCGAGGTCAACAATTTACAAATTTCAACGGCGTGTGTCTACTGATTCGGCACACGTCGTTAACGTTGACAAAGAAATAACAAGAGTGAACCCACCTGGCAACATCCTCCCTCCACGCGATCGTCCTCTCATTTTCATGGCTAATTTCAGGGTTTCCTCCGTTCAATTGTTGATTTTTGTTTCCGTCCTGACAGGCGACCCGTTTGTCTCCGTTCTTCCTCTCATAGGAGTCGGAGCGCCACTCGAGTACGAGCGTAGAACTACAGAGTGAGAGGACGAGCGAAGGAAAAGGATAACCGCCAGGTTCGGTTCCCCGCAGTGTGGTGGGGCGTAGTCGGGGTGCGTTCTGTACCACGCAGAAGCTCGTGGTTTGCCGCTAGTCGATGGTTCAGGGGTGAGTTGACTCGGCTCACCGAGCAGATTCTCCGTGGCAACTTGATCCTGTTTTTCCGAGCGCTCTTGAACGTGCGGGAATCCCATCCACTACGCATGGACTAGAAAAATCTACTCTCCTCAGTCCCTGGCGACAGCGGATCTCCACTGCAAACACACTCTGTTGTGCAGTGATCCCAAATTTGGTATGTTGAGCTACTGCGCTTGCCCGGCGCAGCGGCCCTCATAGGTCGCTGTTGGCGCCCAATTCAAGCCAGGTATAATTAACCATTATTGAAATTAAAATAGATAATTATTATGAATTGTACATTAATATCAGAAATTATGTGATATGTAATGTAAGGTTAAAAAAGAATTCACAGTGCGTATATTTTGCAATTAATAGTTTATTTTCTCAGTTCCAAGACTAACTTATATTTCACCAATTGTTTTTTGTATAAACACATTTTTAATATTGAATATAATATGTATTAATTTTTGCATAATTTCATGTGAAAATTTCCATTGTAAGAAACAAGAATACTACCTAATCGATTATTATTGTAATCTACTTTCAAGGACGAGGTCTACATGTATTTTTCTACCCTAATGTAGAATAGATAGTAATATTGTCAAATAAGTGATAACAATATACTCAAGATGAAATGTGTTAATTCAAATAAGAACTACGCCAGATTCAAGTTCCTAAATGCATTTATAGGTTATATAAATATATTAAGGTTG
>CAKNXH010000340.1:95531-135804 GCA_932178445.1 Andricus quercusramuli | reverse complement strand
AAAATCTCAAAAATATTATAAATAAGTATTTTTTAATCTGTACATAAACATGTTTCTTATTCAAAAACCTTTTTTAATGACATATAAATTCATCCTTTCAATTCAAAGAAAATATGCTATTAATAACAAAAAATATGCATTAGTAATTTTTTTCTAACCTTACATCAGAAATTACGTAATTTCTTATACTAATGTGCAATTTATAATATTTATCTACTTCAATTTCAATAATTGTTTATTATATCAGGTTTAAATCGCGCGCCAACAGCGACCAATGAGAGCCGCTGCGCCGGGCAAGCGCAGTAGCTCAAGATGCCAACGTTGGGATCACTGTTGTTGTGTGGAGTGGTTGATCCACCCTTGCCACTCGAGTTGAAATATGAAATGAATAAAATAATACGAACCAAAAATCAGAAGGAATAATGAACTTTTTATACATTGGAAACCCGTGTTCTCTCAAGTATTGGTTCCGGTCGGATAACCTAACCTCCCTAGTTTTGACAGGTGATAAGTTTTTTGTTTTCAGTTTAGTTAATCGTGCATTATATAACCTGAATATAGTTTCTTAAATAAGTGCCTGAATGAAGTTTTTATATTCAACATTTTTAGTTGGTACTAGCCATCAAAATCTTATGTTCTAGGCTAATACTTCCTTTAATATTTTCAAGTTCTTCATTTGATCACATTATCTTAAGTCTCAGGCAAAGAAAAGAATTCTTACAATTCAACGTTCTCTTCAAAGACTAGCCGTAGAACTCTCATAATCTCGGCTAGTATCGTGGATTTCATGAAGTAGGAAGTCTTTTGATCACAAAAATTGTTTATTCCAAATAGAATTTACAGTGTGTCTTCGTGTTGATATAAATTCGATGAAAATTGACAAAAAAAATATGAAGGAAAAAAATTCACATTGACTTTTTATTTTTTTTAAACGCCATCACTTTCCTAATTTTGAACGTCTATTTTCTAATTCATTATTTGGTTTCAGATGAGAATAAAACTGCTACTACTATACGCTGGTTGGAAAAAGGTCTTTTATTTTATGAAAACTACAGTTGGAAATTTAAATATAGAATGAAGGACAGAAATCGATGTCCTCGTAACGCGAGAATTGCTAGTGTTAGAAATATGGTTTGATTCGGAAAGTTAAGGTCCCATAACAGCAACTGTTGATAAAATCCTAATCAAGGATAAAGATGTTCCGGCAGCACGCGATCCTCTTCTCGTCATCATTGCTATGAAAATGAAGAAATTTAATATGTTGTAGAATTTGAGATTAGGGGAAAGTTGCCTAAGACGAGCCCCCTTCCATATTTTCCGAAAATTTTCGATTTTAAGGAACTTTAGAAGCATAAGCGGTTATAGGCATCATAGTTTGATGTTTTCTTTACAAACTGCTCACACATAAAAGTTCAAAAAATGTTTAAAAGGGAATGAACTTCGATGTTGAAAAAAATATGTATTTGTTTCGTCTAAGGCAACCCAGTATCCTAAGACGGGCCTCTTTTCAAAATAGAAAAAGCTATGTAATGAAACACTAGATATTGATGAATTTCATTTGCAGCGTATTGTTTAAGCATAATCTTTACGTTTATGACATATTAGTTACGTAAAATACATTATAAAACGTAAAATAAGCCTTAAATGAGGTCTAACAGAAAATAAGTGTAAAAAAAGTTCAAGGAGTGAATGTTTATGAAAAGTTATAAAATTTCGAATATTATTCATCTCAGATCCAAAATTTACTGATATAAATCGAAAAAGCAACATAGTTTAAAAATTTTCTCATTCATGATGTAAAAGCAATAAAGAGGTTAGGTCATAACCATCGGGACCATCAGAAACTCACAAGGAAAGCAGATTCCGCTTTTACCTACATTTCTCTAGCCTAACTGGGGCTCGTCTCAGGAATTTCGCATGATCACAATTTTTCAAATATTTTCAGTAAACAGCATAAGAATTAATAAAACGTAAGTATCAGTTGCAAAGTTTACAAAATTATCCATCAAAAAAAAACATAACTTACTCCTTTAAATCATTAGAAGTTATTAAATCACAACTTCTGAAACAGGTAAAATTTCGTTCTCTAACGTACGAAAATAATTTGTTCTTCCTATTTTTGTTAATTCACTTCCAGTGCAGGAAAAAACATCTTCAAAATAATCAGAATTTTGCTGAACACGTATTCGCATGCGGAAATGATGAATATAATGCTTTCGTACAAAAATATTCAGGTTGTCCCATCTTAGGAGGGGGCTTGTCTTAGGCAACTTCCCCCTACAATACAGGTGAAATGTGTTGTAATTTCTGATCTCGTTTCTTGGTATTTCACGTCAGCCAATAATTTTATTTACTTTTCTGGAACTCTAAATATTAAAAAAAATTTTTAATTGCAAACAAATTCTAGAAATTGAGTGAAGTGTTTTGTCATTCGTACCTTTTTAAATTTGTTGTATGGTGGTAAATATAAATAATTTGGAAAATTTTCAATAAAAAACATGTACTGAACAAAAGAAAAATAATAAGCTTGTTTGGAAAATAGGTTAATAGCAAAATATTTTTGTTTCGCTATATACTGACACTGCTTCATATTCAGTAACTTGTGTGCATGCGTAAAAAGAACCATCTAAGGATAAATGGTTTAATGCATGTATGAGCTTTATCCTTCACAACTTTCTTCTGCTTTAAATTACACGTCGTAGATACGCTGATAAGTTTGGTCGAGGCCAGCTACCATGGAAAATAGGTTAATAGTCAAATACTTTTCTCTGCTTTCACTCACACTACTTTATATCCAATAATTTGTGCGAACTCCATACACATTCTTGCTGAGGATTTTTTTAAAGAACAGTTATTTTCTGTCAGCAGAAGGTGGGAGACGTGTTGGAAATCAGAAATTTGTTGTTTTAGGAAACAAGTTAAAAAACAATATGGCTCATTTGCAGTTCAAGAGTATCATTTTCTTCATTTTTTGTATGAAAGCACAAGAAGCTGCGGAAGATTCCAGGTGGCTTAGCGGTCTTTTTCATCAAATTAAGAATGATTCTCGCACTTTTGAAATGATAATATTGGTCGAAGACAGTAATGATCATCACAAGGATTCAAGGTTCAGTAAAATTGCACGTGAAATCTCCGGCAATGTACCAAGCAGAATAATTAACTTTTTGCAAGTTTCACCAAAAAGTATAAGACCTACAGGGGAGAGTCAAAGTTTACATAGAAGAACAACATTTGTTGCAATTCTAGATGAAAGTACAATACCAGAGAGTATAATAGAATTTTTGATCAACGTATCCGTGGCTCAGAGCCATCCAAGGCTTTTGATGATCACTCTACTAGACACAGAAAATGGTGGCCACAAAAAATTACTTCGCTACGCATGGTCCAAACAGTTTTTGGACTTCACAGTTCTCGATATAGTCAAGAAAAAGGCATCAGAACGGAAACTCTCCTGGGACACTTTGATTACCACAAAACAAAGTAACGCAGTCGTGCACTACTTTAATCCTTTCACACAGATCTACACAAAGAAAAATTTTTCGACCGAAGTGTCAATTTTTCCCGAAAAATTACAAAATCTGAATGGTTTTCAAATGAAAGCCGGTTCCCTAGATGAGCGACCAATAGTTCATGTAGAATACAATCTTTCTGGATATCCAATTGACGTTTTCGGACCAGACGCAGTAATTCTGAAAATTCTATCAGAGGGGATGAATTTCAAAGTTCTAGAAACTGCATCCAAAGGAGAATCGTTTGGTGACTACCATTGTAATAAAAGTGAGACAACTGGCACATTTAAAAAAGTCGTGAACGGAGAAATCAATTTTATCACAAATAATGTGCTTTTTGCTATCCGATGTCAAGAGCATTCCGCCACGTATGTTACTAGAACAGAAATGGTCCGTTTCTCCGCAGTGGTACCAATTCTGTCAAAGAAGATTCGATCTGTATCAATTACAAGTACATCGTTCTATGCCGGAATTCTCACTTGTTTCCTAGTCACTTTAATTTGGCTAACTCTACGCATCTTTAAATTTGACAGAAGATTTTGGCTTCCCCTACACATTTTAGAAGCTTTGTTGGGACACCCAGTTCCCAGAGATGTAGTGACGCATTCGGATCGAATCGCATTGTCCTTTATCCTGACTGGGTTTTGGATCTTCTCATCCAGTTTTTACACGATCTTGATGGACATCAAAATAATAACAAAGACAGAAGATACGGTTAACACTTTCTCCGATTTGCTCACTTCAGACCTTAAACCATTCATGGCGAGAAACATTCTAAATTCTCGGTTATCATCAGAAAACGGTAAAATAATGCAGGCTTTGCTAAATAAATCCAAGATTATTCAGAACGATCAAGACTGTATTCAGTTATTATTGAAGTCAAGGGATGTTGCATGTGTCATGGGAGAAACATTGGCACAGAAGTTTATCCTAGATAATGTAGATGAAAATCATAGGCCTGTTTTTAAGATCTTGAAAGAAAGTTTTTTGGAGAATCTGAAAATCATGGTATGCGAGGCTAATTCGCCTTATCTCCATGAATTCGATCGAAGATTGAGAGCGATTGACCAATCAGGACTTATGGAAAGGTGGAATCAAGAACTTCCAAATTCAATGGAAAGTTCAAGAATATTCATTGAGAAAGTGATTACTATGGATAGTATGCTGTTGATTCCCCTTGCTGTCATCCTGGTTGCAGGATATGGAATATCATTGTTTGTATTTCTCGGTGAATTTCTGATTAATCACTTCGAGAACCTGATTCATCACCAGATATCACTTTACTAAGGAAAGCGGGCCTCTGAAATAAGAAAGCTGGGTAAGTTCTGATTAGAAAAAAAAAAATTTCTCTGTGAATTTAACAAATTCGGAAAAATTTCAATTTGTGTAATTTATCGCTCCCCAATTGAAAAATGTCTAATGCAGTGTACTGGATAATTGTCCAGTTGAGTAGGTGTGCGTGTGTGTTGTACTTTCTTGTGAACACGAAGAGTTAAAGATCGTTGCAGATAAATGCATGAAACTAGGATAGCCTATTTTTACCAGAAATATCTCAAAACTGTATATAAAATGTGTTGTATATTATTTTTTTGTACCTGCATCCAGAACAACTTATTCAGATATTGTACTTATTTTATAAGTTCCTAGGGATACCTAGCAAAATAGAGGACAAATTGCATGCTTAATCATTATTTCAATATTAATTATTTTGCAAGTATCTTAATTAAAACCAACTAGCCTGATTTTGCTGCAACTTTCCTAGGTCATACAACTAGTGGAAATCGAGGTACGCGATTTGAGAAATTCTTGATTTTTACATTCTCAACAGAGGAGGTATTAGATTTGTGTAAACTATGACCACCCCCTTGTTTTTGTCAAATGTCCACGTTTTAAGATCCCCTGAACCCGAAAAACAGGTTCTTACGAATGTATCTGAATGTATCTCTATATGTCTGTATGTCTATCTGCATGTCTGTCTGTGAGCAAGATAACTTTTGAAAAAATTAATCTATTAAATCAATCTTCAGTACACTCGTTTAGTGTCATTAATGGAAGTTCAAGTTCGTTAGCCAGGCATTGTGGATAAAATTTTAAAAAGTTATAGTATATTGAAAATTGTTGAGATAATTTTTTTCAAGATTTGAAAGTTCGATGTGCGGCTGTTCATAGTACAACACGATATGGAAAAAAGCCAAAGAAAGAGAACATTCATTTTCGAAAGCCCTGCAAGATTATCATACCATCTTATAGAATTATCTTGAAAAATCAAAACTTCAAATTTCGATCGCACAAAAATGAGGAAGAATCAAAAATTTCCTTTCTCAGTCATACTATGCAAGATACAAAAAAGATCAGAAGACAAAAATTTGTGCACTCAAGAAACACCTACAAGTTTCTCAAAAATCACTTTTTGATAGAACGCGTAACTTTGGGGTTATATTTATTAAATAATTAAATGAACAAAATTTGTTCACCCAAGTGAGAGCTACAAATTTGTTATGAATCGTTCTTTGATAGGCGTGGTATTTTTTATTTTAATCGTGAAAAATATTATTAAAAATTAACAAATTGAATTTGAGGAAAATCTGCGAAAAGTATGAAAAAAAATTGAGAGATAAAACTTGTTCATCCAAAAAATATCGATAGATTTGTACTAATCATTTTTTATGAAACGCTTAGTGTTTGTATCAAATTGTATGAAACCGGTGTTAATTCTAGAAAATCTGTTCAAAAAATTTAAATGTTAATCTAGTTGATTTTGGATGTTGATTTATTAAAAGGCTTGCATATTTAAAATTGCATTAAATATGAAATCAGCAATGAAATCCGAGCAAAATATAAATCACAAAATTATTATTTTTAAAAAATAATTGTCTATAAATCTTGTTGACATTTTTGGAATATCTTCTGAAGATTTCAGCAAATTATGTGTATCAATCATATGGTATTACCTAGATATCCTCAAGGGAAAATTAGATATATGACGAAAGTTTCGAAAGCATTGTTGTCGCTTTTCTTCAATGCCGATTGGCTTATTTAAAAGACTCGAAGAAAGGAATGTGGCCAAATTCACAAATAATTAAAAATTGAATTTCAGTTGAAGGGCAGTGTCGAAGAATGTCACATTTATGTGCATAATATAATTAACAAAAATTTAAGATTAATTGATGATAAATCTTATTATTAATACATTTTCAGTTAAGATAATTAATTTTCAACCAGGAAAAAGGGAATTTTCAAGATGGTAGTAAAATTTTCAAGCAAAGTGATGGGTCATTCAATAAACAAAAATCAATTTATAACAATAAGTGTAAAAATTGATATTTTCACCAAAAATTATTTCAATTTCCAATAGAAAACTGTCAAATTAAACCGAGAAATACGATTTTTTTACAAAAGAGTAGAATTTCCTACCAAGAAAAACTTTTCAATCAAGAAAGAAAGAAATCTCATCCAAAATGTTGAGTCTTCAAGTCATAAAGACGAATTTTTCAGCAGAAAGTTGAATTTACAACTTAGAAATATGCGTTTTCTACCGGAATGATTGAATTTTCGACAGTAAAAAAAAATCATCGATGAAATAAGGGAATTTTCAACTGTAAAAGATCAATTTTCTAGCAATGATGAAATAGCTACAGTTTTAGTGAAAAAAAATTAATTTCCACCAAAATGAACAATTTTCAATAACTTTCCAGAATGATGTTTGTGTTGTTGATCAGGGTAAAAATCAATAAAAATGGTGTTAATTTTGTTGATTCACTGATCGATAAGTTTATCAGCCACCTAGCTTTCGCTCCATTACATGGAGCCTTCCCAGGATAGTTTACATTTCTTCTACTCTAAAATAAACACATTTCGAAGTCAGAATTTTGAGTATGGAGTACATATATATAATAAAATGTGAAATCATTTTTGTAGAGATGATTAAAAAGGATAATGTTTTTAAATTTAGAGTTTACCCTCTCCAGGATTAAAAAACAAACAGATTCGAATTCGACATTTAGGGAAGAACCATAAAATGGAAGACATTATTTACTTTTTATAATGTAATCTGTTTTTTTTTAAATCCTCGAGAGGATAAACTCTAAATTTAAAAATATTATCCTTTTTAATCATCTACTAAAAAAAACACCATCTTCAATAATTATAAATAACATTTCTTGGATATTCAGCGAACGAAATGAACTTTTGAATGAAATTATGAATCTTCAATAAAAAAAATTAATTGTTAATAGAAAAGTTGAATATTCGACACAGAACATAAATTTTTTACCAATAAAGAATAACTTTTACCAAAATATATGAATTTTCAATCGCATATTTTGATTTTTTATTGAATTTCCAAGCAGATAGTTGAATTTCCAACAATAAAGGTGAATTTTCTACCCAAAAATGACAAATTTGAATTAAATTAGAGAAATTTTTAACTATATAGTTAAATGTAAAAAAAAACAGTTGAATTTTAAGTTACAGAAATAAGTTCCCAACATAAGAAAATGAATTTTCAACGAAATAGTTAAATTTTTAACCATTTTTCAAATTTTTCAGTTGGTTTCAAAGAAGAATATGAACTTCTACTACTGTATAGTGGTTAGAAAAAGATCTTTCTATTTTATGAAAACTACGGTTGAAAATTTAAATATAGAATGAAAGACGGAAATCGATGGTCTCGTGACGTAATTATTGCTATCAAAATCAAAAAAAGTTAATACTATGTTGTAAAATGTTAAATTATAAAAATCTCGTTTCTTGGTATTTCACGTCAGTCAATTCTTTCATTAAGTTTTCTGGAACTCTAGATATGCAGGTAATTATAAACAATTTGGAAAATTTGTAATCAAAAAAATTTACCGACCAAAAGAATACTAAGAATAAGTTAATTACATGCGATGTATATATGTTTGCTCCAAGCCAACTCGTTTGGAAATAGGTTAATAGCAAAAAAATTTTTTTTCCTATATATTCACTCTGACTTTTATTCAGTAACTTGTGTGCATGCGTAAAAAGAACCATCTAAGAATAAATGTTTTAATGCATGTATGAGCTTTGTCATTTGCAAATTTTTTTTCTGCTAAAAATGACACGTCGTAGAAACGCTGATAAGTTTGGTCGAGGCCAACTATAATGGCAAATAGGTTAATAGTCGAATAATTTTCTCTGCTTTGACTCACTCTACTTTATATTGAATAATTTGTACGAAAACATTGTTGCTAAGGATTTTTTTGAATAACAGTTCTTTCGCGTCAGTAGGAGGTAGAAGACGGGTTGAAAATCAACAATTTATGGATTTAGGAAACAAGTTAAAAAAACAATATGGCTCATTTGCAATTCAAAAGTATCCTGTTCTTAATTTTTTGTATGGAAGTACAAGAAGCTTCCAAAAACTCCATGTGGCTTAATGGGCTTCTTGAGCAAATTAAGGACAATTCTCAGACTTTTGAAACCATAATATTAATGGAAGATAGTACTGATCTTCATAAACTTTCAAAGTTCAGCAAAATTTTGCGCGAAATCTCTGGCAATGTACCAAGCAGAATAATTGACTTTTTGCAAGTTTCACCAAAAAGTATAAGACCTACAGGGGAGAGTCAAAGTTTACATGAAAGAATAACATTTGTTGCAATCCTAGATGAGACTACAATTCCTAAAAGCATACTAGAATTTTTGATGAATGTATCTGTGGCACAGAGCCATCCAAGGCTTTTGATGATCATTTTACTATCAACAGAAAGTGGTAGCCACGAAGAATTACTACGCTACGCATGGTCCAAAAAGTTTCTGGACTTCACAGTTCTCGATATAGTCGAGAAAGATGCTTCAGGGCCAAAAATCTCCTGGGATCCTCTGATTACTACAAAAGAAAGTATGGCAGTCATGCATTTCTTCAATCCCTTCACCCAGATCTACACCAGGAAGAAATTTTCGACCAGTGCGTCAATTTTTCCCGAAAAGTTACACGATCTGAATGGTTTTGAAATGAAAGCAGGTTTCCTAGATCAGCGACCTATGGTTGATGTGAAATACAATCTTTCTGGATATCCTATTGACGTTTTTGGACCAGACGCAGTAATTCTGAAAATTCTATCGGAGAATATGAACTTTCAAGTTCTACAAATTGTATCCAGAGGAGAACCGATTGGTGACTACAATTGTAATAAAAGTGAGACAACTGGCATATTCAAAAAGGTTGTGAACGGAGAAATCAATTTTATCACAAATAATGTGATATTTGCTGTCCGATGTGCAGAGCATTCCGCCACGTATGTTACTAGAATAGAAATGATCCGTTTTTCCGCAGTGGTACCAATTCTATCTAAGCAGATTCGATCTTTATCAATTTCAAGTACATCGTTTTATACGGGAATTGTCACATGCTTCCTAATAACTTTGATGTGGCTAATTCTACGCTTCTTCAAATTTGACAAAAGATTTTGGCTTCCCCTACACATTTTAGAAGCTTTGCTGGGATATCCGGTTCCCAGAGATGTAGTGAGGCATTCGGATCGAATTGCATTGTCCTTTATTCTGATTGGATTTTGGATCTTTTCATCCACTTTTTATACGATTTTGATGGACATCAAAATAATAACAAGGACAGAAGATACGCTCAACACTTTCTCGGATTTGCTCACTTCAGACCTCAAACCATTTATGGCGAGGAACATTCTAAATTCTCGGTTGTCATCAGAAAACAGCAAAATAATGCAGGCTTTGCTGAATGAATCCAAGCTCATTCCGAACGATGAAGACTGTATTCGATTATTATTGAGATCAAGGAATGTTTCATGTGTAATAGGTGAAACATTAGCACAAAGGTTTATCCTAGAGAATGTAGATGAAAATCATAGGCCCGTTTTTAAGATCTTAAAAGAAAGTTTCTTGGAGAATCTGAGAATCATGATATGCGAGGCAAATTCGCCTTATCTCCACGAATTTCAGCGAAGATTGAGAGTGATTGACCAATCAGGACTCATGGAAAAGTGGAATCGAGAACGTGCAAATTTAATGAGAAGTTCAAGAATATCCATTGACAAAGTGATTAATATGGATAGTATGCTGTTGATTCCCCTCGCTGTCATCTTGGTTGCAGGATATGGAATTTCACTTCTTGTATTTCTCGGAGAATTTCTGATTAATCACCTTGAGAACCTGACTCATCATTAGATATCACTTTACTAAGACAAGGTGGCCACTGAAATAAGAAAACTGGGTAAGTCCAGATTGAAAAATTTTTTTCTCTGCAATGGTAACAAATTTGGAAAAGTTTTAATTCGTGTAATTTATCGCTCTCCAATTAAAAAATGTCTAACGCTGTGTACTGAATAATTGTCCAGATGGGTATTCATGTGTGTGTTCTTACCAGTAATATAAAAAAACTGGGGCTAATATTTTTTGAATTTTTGTTACCTGCATTTATGGGATTAGAGTGGATTCAGAAAATCGTACGACCGTACGACCGTAGACCATACGACTGCACGAACCCCCTCTTTCTTTTGATTATGATACAATATAATGCATTATGATAGAGTATAATACATTTTCAAATATTATCTTACTATATCACAGTGCATCATACAATATAATACAATGTTATGCAGCAGGTATCATGCAATATCACCGTGAATCGTACAATATGATACAATATCAAACAATAGCACGCAATATGATAAAAAATCTTTTGATATGATAGAATACCATAAAATGTGATACAATATCATATAATGCGATGAAATATGATACAGTAGAATGCAATATGATTCATTATGATACAATTTGATGAAATATGATGCAACACGGTTCAATATGACACAGTATGATACATTATTACACAATATCATACAATATCATACGATAGATACACCGTTATGTAATTTGATATAATATGATACTATATGATGCGAAAGGATACAACCTGATGCAATACGATCCAATATGATGCAATATTAATGGTTTAGTAAAGAGCCTTTTGACTGGCATATTTGTTTCTGCAGTGGAAACAATAAAAAACTTAACAATTTTTATGTGCCTGATGAGATGAGGATGTCATAAATTAATTTTATGTGACTCCGGTGCATTGACGCGTTTTTATGCGACAGCGAAGAGTATCGTAATGTTGGACATTACAATACTGTGCGCTGTCGTTTTACGACCAGCATTTGCAATAAATATTAGAAGTTTAAAACATATTGTGAGGTGTTCAATTTCAGTTAATTTGTCAATCAATTTCTAAATATTTCTGCCTACTGAAGTGCATCTTGATCAAATTCATTTAATAAATGTTTATATAGAGCGTCCACAATACCAATAATTAAATGTAACTCTGGCAGGGGAATGATGTCGAGAAATTTTCTTTATCGTGAGGCGTCGAAAAAAGAGGCCTATGGATGAAATTCTCGTAAAAATTTTTTATGCTCTTTTAGCTCCTGCCAAAGACCATTGGTTATAATTGTCTAACGTATTTTCAATCTTTCTGTACGCATCGCAGCATATTTAAATTATTTTTATTGGCCTAGCACCAAGTACAAGGGTTGTTACTACTGTGCAACATTTTGCCAAAAAAAATTTTAGTCAATTTAAGATCGGTTGCGATATTTTCCTCAAGGTTGTGGATGTTCAATGAAGGCTAAAGTTTGGATACGTTCTCATAATTATACTGAAAAGTAAGTGCGAGAGAAAGTATTATCAGTTTTCTTACACCCGAATCTTCAAAGAGTTTGGCGAAGATATTATCTTCAAATTTCTGTTCGCGTTTAGGTGAAGTTTCGTTTTCTGCTGATGATTGAATCGATAATCATATTTTTTAAATGCTCATCCACCATCAGTTCCCTGATAACAATGTGAAACGCATATGCGACTCACAGTGCACGCACGCGTGCGTTCCTCACGGATGACAGATGCGTCCTCATATGAGACGCATACCGCTCGCACGGGTGATGGTCACACGCGTGCGTGCGAAATGCGATCTCGTGCGACTGTAGCCTGAATCCTAAAATACTATTTATATATCAAAATATCTATGTCAAATAAATCAATTGTTATTTTGGATGACAAAATTTTACACCTGGATAAATTCACATTAAAATTATTAAAATAATGTAACCTTTTGAGGCTTATGACCCTTTCGACGAAACTTTGTCGCTATAACGTTAATAATTAAATATTATGTGATATTTCCAGATAATTGGTTATTGAAAAGTCTGTTAATAATTATTCAGTTATGATACATATTTTTCTATAATAATACTGAAATTTTCATCAGGTTTTCAATATCTTAAATTCTTACAGCAATTGCAAAATTGCCTGTAGAAAAGCTCATTCGGTTGAACTTTCTATCGTTTTAAACTTCTTTTTTTGTCTAAGTTAACTTCAGTTGGTTTCGAATTATGTGTTTCGTTTCGAATATTATCCTCAACAATTTTACTGTGTGAAATTGGTTAAAATAAAATGAATAAGCTGAAAATGATGAAGAATTTCATCGAATGAACTTTTCTACATGTTACATGTCGAAGCAGTTGAACGTAGAAATTATTCAAATTGTTTAAAAATTGACCATTCAAGCGTCGAGCACTAGTCTCTCTACTAATTCGAAGACTTAAAAAATAATCTGATTATATTAATTCAATATAATTGTTTAAGAAGTAGACAAAATAATTTAAGACTCATCATCTCCAAACTCTTCTTCCTCGTCATCTGCGGAGTCTTCAATATTTTCCTCCGTAGACTGTTCATCCTGTTGAACTTGAGTTGCTTCCAACTTGCACGCAAGAATAATTTTCCACGCAAAAAGACGACTTTTTGACAAAATATATGAATTGTTAAATTTTTAATCAAAAAGACGAATTTTCTACAATACAGCAGAATTATCAGCGTGAAAGTTAATTTAAATGCAAATAGTTGATATTCCAACTTTAATCATGGATCCTCAATAAAAAAAATTAATGATTTTACAAAATTGTTCAAATTTAAGTCGAATCATCGATTTTTCAAGCAAAAAAGATTAATTCTCAACTAAGCATAGTAACAGTTGATATTTCAACCAAACAAATGCATTTTTAACCAAAAAGGATCAATTTTCGACCAAGAAGATTAAATTCCTACCAAGAAAGACAACATTTTAACCAATAAGTTAAATTTTTTACTGAAAAGATCAATTTTTTACCAAAATTGAAAAGTTTCATTTTCAGTTTAAAAAATTTATTTTCAAACAAACATGAAACAAATTTCCTTAGAAATAGTTCAATTTCCAACCCAAGAGATAAATCTTCTACTAAAAAAATGAATTTTTAACAAAGTAGTTGAATTTTTTAAGAAAAAGATGACTTCGAAATATAGTTACATTTTCAACAAAATAATTAAATTTTCAACCAAATAGTAGAATTTTTAAACAAGCCAGATGAATTCCGAACCAAAAATATAATAGTAGCCTTTTCAATAACAACAAAAAAGAACTTTTACCTAAAAACATAGTTGGATTTTCTTATTGGGTTAAGGTTCTTAGTGTTATCTAAGTTCGTAACGTTATTTCCACTTCTGACCCCCCCCCCCCCTCTATAACCCTGTTTTTGGCCCCCCCCCCCCCCCTCAAACTGGAAACTTAGTTTATGGAAACTATACCGCCAGGCCACATCTTCTTTTAGGACTACACCACTGACCAAAATAGATGAATTTTAAACCAAGTAGCTGAAATTTTAACCGGAAAGAAATTTCCACCAAGAAGATTAATTTTCTACCAAAAAGATGAATTTTCAACCAAATGGTTCTCAGCCAAAAATGGAATAGTTAAATTATCAGTTACAAAAATTACTTTCGAACAAAAAAAACGTATGTTGTATATTTTTCATTTGTTTTACACACTTTCCTGTATGAAACAAATAAAAAATATAATCATTTTGTCCACTATATTTAAATTATATATAGAATAGAATAGAAATAGAATATAAGGGAAAAAGAAATATAATAGAATAACGAAAATAATTGTGACAAGAAAGTTTATCACGAATTTCGGTTCCGGTAGAATTGCACTTATCGATAGCCTGCTCGTATAATCAGTATTAATAAGAAAATCCGAATTTTGCGAAAAGATGCGAAAAGAGAGATGCTATGTATGAAAATATCTACATAATGCATTACTCACCACAATTGAATTTCGTGCTCGTATACTTTTTCTAAAAAACAACTGCCCACTTGTGTAAGACCAGAATCCGCTGCGAAAATACTCACACGACGGCGGCGACCGGTAACTTGGAATCGGAACTGGGGAATGCGCCGTTCTACTCGAATTACGTATAGCGCGCGCAATTTCAAATTCAGTTTTCTTCTTTTTTCGTTTGACGATTGTCGAAAATATTGCTATTGTAACTAGAATTTTAAATTCAAAATAAAAATGCAACATTGAAGCTCAAATATAATTCACTTATAAATTAATTTCAAAATACGTAAAGTAAGAAATAAAATTTGTAATGCTTCAACTTTATTAAAAATCAATTATGTGCATAAAAAAATCTAATATCACAATTATATAGAATATTTTGCTTCATATACATGGACGACATCCTTAACTACCATTGTTTATTTATTAATTGTTTTCTAGGTAATCTACTCATTACTACATGCATTTTGTTTATACAAACGCAAAAATGGCACTGGCACTGGCTCAGAAACATCCTAAGTCAGTCCTAATAATGTTCCTTAAACATACAATGTTCCATAGACGTTTTAAGGATGTATTTGGAACATGGAACGTTTTTAGAACATTATTTGGTCTGACTTAAGACAGTTTTTGGAACGTCCAAATAACGTCTTTTGACTTGTACGACAAAGAAACGTTTTTAGGACGTTCCAATTACGTTCTTAACTTTGGTGCCCACTGGGTTGACTTGAATGTAGACTGGCCTGTATGTTAAATCAACACTGATAGAAATGGTGACACTGATTTAACCACACGATCGTAGGCTAAAAAATTACGAGTATATATATAATATAATACGTGTTATTCAATCACAAAGAGTATGAAATGCACTAACTGAAATATGGTAAATACAACTTATTTATATATTCGTGGTACAAAGTCGTAATATATGTGTTGCTATTACTTGAAATGTGTGATTCTATAAAAATTTACCTGAGCAAACTATCTCGAAAATGTTGACATTTAGCAATACCCTTTGAATGACTGATTTACCCGACTCGGTTTGTTTTGTTTACAACAGGCGCATCTCGCTCACGCCTGCGCGTCTACCTTCATAAGCAACAGGAATCGGATGGCCAGAACAGATAGGACATCCTGTATGGCTGTATCTATACCAACAATAAAATAGGGTTCATCTAATCATGAATATTGTTGTACCGCCAATTTATTTCTATCAGTGAATATTCCGAAGAAAGCAACTGCTTTTAAACAAAAACGTCGTCCACCTCTCGAATAGATAATACTTGCATATGTAAACCATGTGACAGAGCTAACGATACGCACATAATAGATTCGGTCAAGTTCTCTAGGCGTGTGGTCAAGTTGCATTTATAAGAAAGCCCTTTTCTAACCAACGAGAAGCAATAAATGCAATAAATTCTATTGATTTTCGTAACTGGAAATGTCAATAATGTAGCTTCTTACAAACATTTGAAAGCAGATAACGTTACGGTAGACGGAACAGTCAGCGTTGCCAACTTTGGTGATTTACCGCCATTCTGGTGACTTTTTTATTTTTGGCAAACCATTTTTTGGGATTTGACGACTGGCAACAATTATAGTGAATTGAATTCACTGTTGGAGATTTTCTGGCGATCCGGCAATTTTCAACAAAGTTTACCAGAAGACAAATTTTTGTGTGCAAAAGTGCCCTCGATGCCGGCCATTGTTGTTCGACATAATCAGAAGATTCACAAGCTTCCATGAAATCTTGGATGATTGGGCAAAATGGCAAATACCGCTCAGGTACGGAATTCGGTCCGATGCCAGAGCTTGACCATCGGTCCAAAGTCGGCCCTACTTCGCTTACCGATCTATGGTCACCAAAGTTGGACAGACTAAGGTGTTTTCAAGCTGCCATGGTCCCTCCAACGTTAACAACTGACGTCAGCGGCAGGCGATAAGCCGATTTTCGGTTCAATTCTGGCCCAATTTTGCGCCGACCATCGGATGAAATGTGGCAGATTGGTCAGTACGACAGCACGAACGCGGTTGGTCTGACTTTGGATACAGCAGTCGGTTAGCTATAAGACACATTGGTGCACGCGACCGTCGGTCAAACCTGGGCTCGAGTATGATCAGACCGTCGGATAAACTCTGGTAGATTGTTCCAGAAAGACCTTGAAATTACGGGCGGCCCGACTCTGGGCAAGAGATGGCCTGACCATCGGAATAACATTGGTTTGTAAAAGTCATCATGATGCACCCGACGGTCGGTCAAACCTTGGCCCAAATATGGGCCGGCCGTCGAATACACTCTGGTTCGTTATTCTAAAACAACCGAAATTTGGTTACAAATAGCTTGATTTCTATGTAGTCACACCCATATTTGTACCGAAATTTCGGTACACGTAGACAGTTCATTTTTTTTTGACAAATTCAATTTTCGAATTTCACATATCATTGAACATACTTCCTTTATTATCATAAAGCCATAACATTCACAAAATGGAAAACTCGTTCGAAAAATAAAATCATAATATTTCTCTTCCCTTAATTTTTCACTTATAATATAAATTCAAAATAGAAAATAATATTTCCCTTGATATTGAAAAATCGAGTTTTTTCTGATAAAATAAATTAAAATAAAACAAAATAAGAGGGTTATCATATATATATATATAATATCAATTTTTCCAGGGAAAATTCTTTTTTCTTAACTTTGTTCCCTAAGTCGCCTAGTTTTCGAGAAAAGCTTGAGATTGAGATTAACAAAATTTTTATCGCCAGCGCTGCAAGATATCAAAGAAGAACGTTCTTCTTTGTAGAACATTTCGAAGCAACACAATATTTTTGTTTCATGTTTCGTTGTTTACAAAAAAAAAATCAGAAATTGGATTTCATGAAGTAGGAATTCTCTTGATCACAAGAATTGTTGATCGCACATAGAATTTACAATATGTCTTTGTATTGATATAAATTTGATACAAAAATTGACAAAAAGAAAATATGAAGGGAAAAAATTCGCATTTACTTTTAATTTTTGAAAAACGCCGTCATTTTCCTAATTCTTCACATTTTATTTTTCAATCTTTCAGCTGATTTCAAAGGAAGATAGGAACTTCTACTACTATATAGTTGTTGGAAAAAAATCTTCCTATTTTATAAAAACTACAACTGGGAATTCAAATATAGAATGAAAGACAGAAATCGATGGCCTCGTAACGTGATAATTGCTAGTGTTGGAAATATGGTTTTATTCGGAAAGGTAAGGCATTTCTGATCTCATCTGATGACAGAGAATGTCAAAAATTTTTGCCAAGATCGCTTGAAATATCATATTCTGGAACAAGTTTTTATAGATATGATTGTTTTCAGGATTTATGATGATGAAAAACGTTCATCTGTTTGGAAATTGTTAAGATATAATAAAGGTGAACTGTGCTGTAATTTCTGATCTAGTTTCTTGGCATTTCATGTCAGTCAGTCATTTTATTTAGTTTATTAGTTTATTAGTTTATTTAGTTTATCTCTGTTTCACTATATACTCACACTGCTTTATATTCAGTAACTTGTGTGCATGCGTAATGGGAACCATCTGAAAGATGAATGTTTTAATGCATGTATGAAGTTTGTCATTTACAAGTTTCAGTAAGAGGTGAAAGACATGTTGAAATTTGTTGTTTTATGGAACCACATGACAGAACACCAACGTGGCTCATCTGAATTTCAGAAGAATCTTTCTCTTAATTTTTTTGATAAAAGTAAAATAAGCTTCCCAAGATTCCAGGTGGATAAAAAGCCATTTTAATCAAATCAACAAAGATGTTTCAACGTTTCAAATAATAATATTGATCGAAGAAAGTACTGATCATCACAAAAATGTAAGAAATCACTGGCAATTTACCAAGCAGAATTGCGCACCTTCTGCAAGTTTCACCAAAATGTATCAGACCTACAGGAGAAAGTGAAAGTTTTCATGAAAGAGCAATATTTGCTGCAATTTTAGATGAGCGTACAATTCCTAGGGGCATAATAGAATTGTTGAGGAACGTATCAGTGGCACAGAGCCATCCAAAGTTGTTGATTATTACTTTATAGATACAGAAAGTAGCAGCCACGAATAAGTACATTGCTACGCATGGTCCGAAAAGTTTTTGGACTGTACAGTTCTGGACATTTTCCAGGAAGAGTATTCAGATCAAAAACTATGCTGGGATCTTCTGATTAATACGAAACAAAGAACTGCAGTTATTTAATCCTTCAATCCCTCTACACAGATCTACACCAGGAAGAGATTATGACCAAAGCTTCAAATTTTCCCGAAAAATTACACGAGCTGAATGCCAACGAGATGAAAGCAGATTCTTGAGATGTGCGACTCATGGTTCATGTAGCAGAAAATTAATGTCGAAGTTCTACCAATGCATCTAAAGGATAATCACTTAGTGAATACAATTGGAATAAGAGTAAGACAAATGGCTTATTCAAGAAGGTTGTGAAAGGAGAAATCAATTTTATCACAAACAATGTAGTATTTGCTATCCGATTTGCAGAGCATCCCGCCGCATATATTATTAGAACAGAAAAGATCCGTGTCCCCGCATTGGTACCAATTTCGTCAAAAAATATTCGTTCCGTATCAGTAACAAGTACATCGGTTCACATGGCAACGCTCACTTGTTTCCCAGTAACTTTGATCTGGCTTATTCTAAGCTTCTTCAAATTTGACAGAAGGTTCTGGCTTCCTCTACACATTTAGAAGCTTTGCTGGACATTTAAGATCTTGGTATCCACTTCTTACACATTCTTGATTGAGAAGAATCTTGTAGACGCTCTGTTGCTATTATACAACAATAAGGTCTTCCAGGTTTTTCTAAATGGATCCAAGAGCATTCAAAGTGATTAGGAGTGTATTCAATTATTATTAAAATCAAAGAATGTTCCGTATGCCATAAATGAAACATTGGCATATGTGGCTATTTCAGAGAATTTGTATAGGAACATATTTCAATGCTACTTTCACATATATATTCAGAATCATTTCCCCCTATACAAAATCGTTCATTGTAATATGCCATATCATTTCAAAAAACGTTTGTTACAAGAAAAATTCTGTTAGCAGATAAACTTACTTAAAGTCACAATTTCACTTTAAAACTAAAATTTGTCTATAAACTGTAGTGCTTAAAATACGTAATAGTATATTGTGCTACAAGTGCGGAAAGTAGGCAGTTCCACACGAGTGTCAAGTTTGCTGTACGAGCCAGAGGCGAGTCGAAGGGAAGTTGTAGGCGAGTCGTAAGTGAGCTGTAAACGAGCCGAAGACAAGCCGGAAACGACCAAAAGATGAGCCGATGGCAAGTACTGTAAACTTCACAAGAGTTGCAACTGTCTACTTTCAGCACCTGTTGCACACGATATTTTTTGTAACAAATGCAGGAAATTTTCGATTGAAGAAACAATAAGAATAATTTCTTTGGAAATTTATGGTAAAATTGTTGGAAAATGCTAAATTTCCAAAATTTCCGGAAATTTATGAAATTTTGCAATGGCTCGAGCTTGAGCCCAGCTAGTGTCAAAGTTCCAAAAATTGACGACAGATGGCGTATTGCTATTATCTTTGTTTACTCATTACTTGCGAGTGTCGAGTGTAAATCTTTACAAAGTGGCAAATTATTAAAGAAACATCATGTCAGAGTAAAATGCGTTAACTAAACGGAAAATAATTCAGGGACCTTTTATGACGACGAAAAACTGCTGCAATTTTCCAAATATTGAACATGCTTCCATTTCTTCAGTGGATTTCTGAAGAGAATGAAGTGTTCACAAAATTAAGAAAAAAATCATTATAATTTAAGAAACATATGGGTTGAAAAAGGATTTTGCTTTTTTGTGAAAATTATAGGTACAGTTTACAATGTATGTGAATAGGGGTGATTCTTACGGAAACATGATTTTCGAGAAAAATGGGAACTTTCCAGACTTCTATATCTTTTTTCTCTATTTATATGTTCAAACTGATGGTAATTATATGCATACATATAACTCTCCATAAATTTAATCAATTCCTTTAAGTAGAAGCCTTGAGCATTTTGAACTGTAAAAGATGCTCAAAGTATTCAAGAGAATTTAAATAATTATGAATTAATGACCAAGAAGAAATATAACACAACGGTCAATGTTATCTTACGTATCTATATAATAGTTTTCCCTGCGCACAGCTTGTATGGAAAATAGGTTAATATCGTAAAGTGTCTTTCTTGCGTTATATACCCACTTCTTTGTATCTCTAATCATTTGTAGCCACTTTCTAAATTGTATAATTCTCACATTTTTTATTTCTATTGATTCTCGTGAGAAAATGGAGAGGTCATCGCTGCTAAGCAATTTTTTTTCGAAACAGTTCTTCTGTGTCAGAAGAGTGTGAAAGACAGGTTGAACGTCAGCAATTTGTTGTTTTAAGAAACAATTAAAAAATCAACAAGATGGCTCATTTTCAGTTCAAGACTATTCTCTTCCTAATTTATTTTATGGAATTACAAGAAGCTTCCAACGATTCTGGGTGGCTTAATGGATTTAGTCAACAAATAAAGACTGATTTTTGGACTCCGGAAACAATAATATTGATCGACGACAGTACTGATCATCAGAAAGATTCAAGATTCAGTAAGATTGTACGTGAAATCTCTGGCAATGTACCAAGCAGAATAATTAACTTTTTGCAAGTATCACCAAGAAGTATCAAATCTACAGGGGATAGTCAAAGTTTACATTTAAGAACAAAATTTGTTGCAATTCTCGATGAAAGTACAATACCAGAGAGCATAATAGAATTTTTGATCAACGTATCCATGGCTCAGAGCCATCCAAGGCTTTTGATGATCACTTTACTAGACTCAGCAAGTGGCAGCCACGAAAACTTACTAAGCTTCGCATGGTCCAAAAAGTTTTTGGACTTGACGGTTCTCGAAATTCGGAAGAAAAAGAATTCAGACCAGAAACTCTCCTGGAATCGTTGGATAGCTACTCAACAAAGTATTGCAGTCTTGCATTACTACAATCCATTCACCCAGATCTACACCAGAAAGAATTTTTTGACCGGAGTGTCAATTTTTCCGATTAAATTACACGATTTGAATGGCATTGAAATGAAAACAGGTTCACTGGACCTTCGACCCAAGGATCGGGTGGTAAAAAATCTTTCTGGATACCCGCTTGAGATAACAGGATCAGAAGCAATGATTTTAAAAATTCTATCTGAGAAAATGAATTTCAAAATTTTAGAAATGGCCTCCAAAGGAGAGTCGCTCGGTTACTACAGTTGCAACAAAAGTGAGATAACTGGGTTATTGAAAAAGGTTGTGAACGGAGAAATCAACTTTATCACAAATAATGTAGTATTTGGTATCCGATGTGAAGAGCATTCCGCTACATATATTATTAGAAGAGAAATAGATCGCATAGTCGCCGTGGTACCAATTCAGTCAAAAAAGATTCGATCTGTGTCAATTACAAGCACATCCCTTTATACGGGAATTCTCACTTGTTTCCTAGTAACTTTGATCTGGCTGATTCTAAGCTTCTTGAATTTTGACAAAAGATTTTGGCTGCCTCTACACATTTTAGAAGCTTTGCTAGGACATGCAATTCCCAGAGATGTAGTGAAGCATTCGGATCGAATCGCATTGTCCTTTATCCTGATTGGTTTTTGGATCTTCTCATCCGCTTTTTACACAATCTTGATGGACGTCAAAATAATAACAAAGACAGAAGATACGGTTAACACTTTCTCGGATTTGCTCACTTCAAACCTCACACCATATATGATGATGAATATTCGAAGCTCAATTTTGTCGTTGGACAACAGTGAAATTACTAAGGCTTTGCTAAATGAATCCAAGATTATTCTAAGTGAGCGAGACTGTATTCACTTATTATTGAAGTTAAGGAATGTTTTTTGCGTTATAGAGGAAACATTCGCACAAAGGTTTCTCCTAGAAAATGTCGATGAAAATTATAAGCCAGTCTTTAAGATCTTGAAAGAAAGTTTTTTGGAGAATTTGAAAATCATGATATGCGAACCCAATTCGCCTTACATCCACGCATTCGGTCGAACATTAGAAGAGATTGACCAATCAGGGCTTATGGGAAGGTGGAATCAAAAACTTCCAAATCTAATGAGAAGGTCAACAATATCTATTGAGCAAGAGATGACTACGGATAGTGTGCTGTTGATTCCCCTCGTTGTCGTCCTTGTTGCAGGATATGGACTTTCATTTTTGGCGTTTCTTGGAGAATTACTGATTAAGCACATCGAACACCTGATCCATCACCAGATATTATTTGACTAGGATAAGGTGACCACTAACGAGAAAACTGAGTAAGTACCGATTTTTTTTTCTTAATTTCGCTTTCTCATAGTGGAAATTTGATATTAGTAGATTTCATTCAAGAGTGAAAGCAACTTATGTCATATTGTTATGCAACTTGTCATATTTGAGAAATCGCTTCTTACGGAAAAAATTTTTCCATCCTGATTTGTGTCAGTGAATTTCCGGCATCCATGAGTAACAAACAAAAATTACAGCAAATCTATATTCTTCACAGTACTATGGATATTGAACTTGTATTCCATTGACGTTCTGTTTTTAACCGATTTCAATGAAACTTGGCTCAAAGCCATAAAATTTAAAACTATCTGATTTTTTTTTAGACTTGAGCTTGATAAGGTCTAAACCCTAATATTTCTACTCTTCGAAACCATAAAAAAGTAGAATATTTAGATAACGCTTTATGTTTAATAAATATCAGTATCATTATACTGGGTGATTTTTTTAAACTTGAGACATCGAAATATCTAAAAAAATGCGCATCATATGGAACAATATCCGTAATAAAAACTCTTTATTTTCGAGGTGGAAAAGCGACTTGAAAAAATTTACCCCACCCTACCCCCCAGGAGGCAGGAGTGGGGGTAACTTTGTAATTTCAAATCGGAACCCGAATTTTTTATCACAGATTCAGATTCTTCTTCATGAAATACGTAAGTTTTATTCAAAAAAATTTTTTTGGTTCGCGAAAAAAACCCCACCCCTATGCCTCTTGGGGGGAGGGGTAAATTTGTTCAATGTCGCTTTTCCCCCTCGAAAATAAAAAGTTTTTATTACGGATATTTTCTTTATAGGATGCGTACTTTTTTGTCGACAATTCGCTGTCTCAAGTTAAAAAAAACCGTAAACATGTCCACAAGATTACAAGTTTATAGTCTGTAGCGCCGTAGGAATGGAGGTTAATCGATACGCGAATGGGACGAAATATTTTTTTTTAGCTAAGAGCCTCTGTAATTAAAAAAAAGACTACTGTTTTCAGTGTATCTCATAAAAATGTTTATCATCCTTCCGAAGAAATATAAGATAATTGTACTTTGTACTCTTTTTTTAACCTTGACGGTTTCGCTGAATGCAGTCGTTAACGAAATCTAAATTATTTAATAATTTTATCAAATTGTTTTTCAACCAAAATTATTTTTCTAACAACAGAATGTTGTTTAACATTTCTTCTTTTTTTAAACCTCTTTATAATATATCGCAATTTTCATCTAATCTCAATAAACAAAGGCTCATTTTGTTCTCCGAAACATTCTGCATAATTTTACTCATTGCATTCTGTTGAAAATAATTTTTTTTACAAAAAATTCCAAACAAATTGTTTTCATCAAACTTCATCGAGTGAAATTGCAGATGATATTCCATAGGGCAAAATGAGCCATTGTTTATCAAGATTGAATTAAACTTTTATTTACTGAATCGCATTGTTGCACGTCTTTCAACAGCAAAAAAAAATAATAATGTCATAAATTTTCTTATTTAAAATGTGAGAGGTGTACAATTTTTTAAATTCCGTAACTGTATATTCTGTATATCAATACTGTTAGCAATATTCTGAAATTTACGCAGTTATAATGTTACAAGATTTACAAGACAATTTTAAGAAATTTCTGGTACATTCATATACCGGATCTTGAAGTTACAAAATTCGCATATGAATTTTCCGAAATTTTTCAATTAGTTCATTCGTTCTTGATCACAAAAATTGTTTATCCCAAAATAGAATTTACAGTATGTCTTTTCGTTCATATAAATCTGATAAAAAATTGTCAAAAAAATATGAAGAAAAACAATTCACATTGAATCTTCATTTCTTAAAAACGCCGTCATTTTCCTAATTTTGAACTTCTATTTTCCGATTTTTCAGTTCGTTTCAAAAGACAATAGGAACTCCTACTACTATATAGTAGTTGGAAAAAGATGTTGCTATTTTATGAAAACTACAGTTGGAAATTCAAATATAGAATGAAAGGCAGAAATCGATGGCCTCGCAACGTGAGAACTGCTAGTGTTGGAAATATGGTTTTCTTTGGAAAGGTAAGACACTTCCAATCTCATATGATGACAGAAAATGTAAAAAAAAATTGTCAAGATCGTTTGAAATATTTTAGCATGGAACAGGTTTTCATAGATATGATTGTTTTCAGGCTTTTATTTTGAAATTGAGAATCCCAAAAATAAAATGTATTTTCAATTTCAGTAACAATTTCAAAAACAAATTCTGGCAGTTGTTGAAGAAATCCTAAAAAAGGGTGGAGATTTTTCTGGAAGCAGACGAGTCTCTTCTCGTCATCATTGCTATCAAGATGAAAAAATTTAATCTGTTGTAAAATTTAAAAATGTAATAAAGGTGAACTGTATTGTAATTTCTGTCATTTCTACCGTCTTGAATTTTTAGTATGCTCGTAAATATAAATAATTTGGAAACTTTTTAATAGAAAAAATGTAAGGAACAAAATAAAAATAAGAAGAAGTTGATTACATGCGATGCACCTATATGTTTGCTTCAGGCTTACTCGTTTGAAAAATAGGTTAATAGCAAAATATTTCTGTTTCACTATATACTCACACTGCTCTATATTCAGTAACTTGTGTGCATAAGTAATGGGAACCATCTGAAAGATGAATGTTTTAATGCATCTATGAGGTTTGTTATTTACTACTTTTTTCTGCTGTAAATGATACGTCGTGAGAACGCTTATAAGTTTGTTCAAGGCCAGCTCCCATGGAAAACAGGTTTATAGTCAAATAATTTTCTCTGCTTCCTCTCACATTACTTTATATCCAGTAATTTGTACATATTTCATGCACATTGTTGCTAAGGATTTTTTTTGCAAAAACAGTTCCATTGTGTCATCAGAAGGCGAAAAACGGATTGAAAATCAGCAATTGGTTTTTTTAGGAAACAAGTTGAAAAAATAATATGGCTCATTTGCAGTTCAAGAGTATCGTTTTCTTCATTTTTTGTATGAAAGCACAAGGAGCTGCGGAAGATGCCAGGTGGCTTAACGATCTTCTTCAGCGAATTAAAAACGATTCTCCCTCTTTTGAAACAATAATATTGATCAAAGGTTGTACTGATCATCATAAAGTTGTAATGTTCAGCAATATTCTCCGCGAAATCTCTGGCAATGTACCAAGCAGAATAATTGACGTTCTGCAAGTTTTACCAGAAAGTATAAGACGTACTGGGGAGAGTCAAAGTTTGCATGTAAGAAAAACATTTGTTGCAATCCTGGAACAAAGTGCAATACCCAAAAGCGTAATAGAATTTTTGATGAACGTATCAGTGACACACAGCCATCCAAAGGTTCTGATGATCACTTTATTAGGTACAGAAACCGGCAGCCACGAAGAATTACTTCGCTACGCATGGTCCAAAAAGTTTTTGGACTTCACAGTTCTCGATATAGTCGAGATGAAGGCTTTAGACCCAAAACTATCCTGGGGCACTTTGACTACTACAAAACAAAGTACGGCATTCATGCATTACTTGAATCCCTTCACCCAGATCTACACCAGGAAGAAGTTATCGACCGAAACGTCAATTTTTCCCCAAAAATTACAAGATCTAAATGGTTTTCAAATGAAAGCAGGTTCCCTAGATGTGCGACCCACCGTACATGTGAAGTACAATCTTTCTGGATATCCGCTTGAGGTTTCTGGACCAGACGCAGCGATGATAAAAATTCTATCGCAGAAAATGAATTTCAAGGTTCTAGAAAGTGTATCGAAAAGAGAATCGTTGGGTGACTACAATTGCGATAAAAGAAATACAACTGGTATATTTAAAAAGGTCATGAATGGAGAAATCAATTTTATTACAAATAATGTGATATTTGCTATCCGATGTGCAGAGCATCCTGCCACGTTTATTGTTAGACCCGAAATGATTCGTGTCTCCATAATTGTACCAATCTTGTCAAAGAAGATGCAGTCTCTATACATCACAAATACATCGTTTTATACAGGAATCCTCACTTGTTCTCTGGTAACTTCAATCTGGCTAATTCTACGCTTCTTCAAATTTGACAAGAAATTTTGGCTTCCTCTACACATATTAGAAGCTTTGTTGGGATATCCAGTTCCCAGAGATGTAGTGAGGCATTCGGATCGAATTGCATTGTCCTTTATCCTGATTGGGTTTTGGATCTTCTCATCCACTTTGTACACGATCTTGATGGACATTAAAATAGTAACGAAGGCAGAAGATACGGTTAATTCTTTCTCGGACATGCTCACATCAGACCTCAAACCATTTATGACGAGAAACGTTCTAAAATCTCGGTTGTCATCAGAAAACAGTAAAATAATCCAGGCTTTGCTAAATAAATCCAGAGTTATTACGAAGGATCAAGACTGTCTTTACTTATTATTGATGTCAAGGAATGTTTCATGTATCATAAGTGAAACATTGGCACGAAGTTTCATCCAAGAGAATGTAGATGAAAATCATCGGCCCGTTTTTAAGATCTTGGAAGAAAGTTTTTTGGAGAATTTGAAAGTCATGATATGCGAAGCCAATTCGCCTTATCTCCAGGAATTTGATCGAAGATTGAGAAGCATTGACGAATCAGGGATTATGGGAAGGTGGAATCAAAAACTTCCAAATCTAATGGGAAGGTCAACAATATCTATTGAACAAGAGATGACTACAGACAGTGTGCTGTTGATTCCCCTCGTTGTCATCCTTGTTGCAGGATATGGACTTTCATTTTTGGCCTTTCTTGGAGAATTACTGATTAAGCACATCGAACACCTGATCCATCACCAGATATTATTTGACTAGGATAAGGTGAATACTAACGAGAAAACTGAGTAAGTACCGATTTTTTTTTTAAATTTCGCGTTCTCATAGCTTTGCAATGATAACAATTTCCACAAATTTTAATTTGTTTAATTAAACGTCTTCCAAATAACAAAATTTCTAATGTAGTGTTCTAGGCAAATGTAATTTATCATTTTTGAGAAATAGCTTTTTACGGATAAAATTTTTCCATCCTGATTTGTGTCAGCGAATTTTCGGCATCCATGAGTAACAAACAAAAATTACAGCAAATCTATTTTCTTCACAGTACTATGGATATTAAACTTGTATTCCATTGACGGCGCGGGTTCAGTTTTTAACCGATTTCAATGAAACTTGGCTGAAAGCCATAAAATGCAATACTATCCCATTTTTTTGAAGACTTGAGCTTCGTAAGGTTTAAACCGTAATATTTCTACTCTTCAAAACCATAAAAAGCTAGAATATTGCATCTTTTTGAATGAATACAGGAAAGCCTATTATACTGATAACCACAAAATTTTAATTGGACATGCCATTTTTGAGAGTTACGCTTTGAGACATTTTTGATAACGCTTTATGTTTAATACATATCAGTATTATTATACTGGGTGCTTTTTTTACTTGAGACTTACCCCCCAGGAGGCAGTAGTGGGGGTAAATTTGTAATTTCAAGTGGAAACCCGAATTTTTTATCACCGACTCAGATTCTTCTTCATGAAATACGTAAGTTTTATTCAAAAATTTTTCTTTGGTTCGCGAAAAAGAACCCCATCCCCCTGCCTCCTGGGGGGAGGGGTAAATTTTTTCAAATTCGCTTTTCCCCCTCGAAAATAAAAAGTTTTTATTACGGACATTTTTTTATAGGATGCGTATTTTTTGAGATTTTTCGATGTCTCAAGTTAAAAAAAAACGTAAACATGTTCACAAGATTACGCGTTTGTAGTCTGTAGCGGTGTAGGAATGGAGGTTAATCGATACGCGAATGGGACGAAATATTTTTTTTTTTAGATAAGAGCCTCTGCAATTAAAAAAAATACTACTGTTTTCAGTGTATCTCATAAAAATGTTTATCATCCTTCCGAAGAAATATAAGATAATTGTACTTTGTACTCTTTTTTTAACCTTGACGGTTCCGCTCAATGCAGTCGTTAACGAAATCTAAATTATTTAATAATTATATCAAATGTAACTCAAATGTACTTTTCACTTATATCAGAGTAGTTCCATTATTGGAATGGAAGCTTCTAACGTGTCCCATAAGGGTTTACATTGTTCTTGTATCTCTTCCCTATTCCTTTACACACCCCCCACACACTTACTTGGTGATGGGAGAGGGGCCTACAGTTTAAGGTGGGTTCCGAACCACCAAGAGCAACAGCCTTAAGTACTTAGAGAACCCTTTTCTCTAGAGGTACCGGTCCCACGACTCTCCGGAGATGAACAACTCCCTTGCTAGGCAAGTGTTCGCCGCATGGGCCACCGAGGCTCTTCCAGAGTGCGAGGCGGGAATCGAACCCGCAAGCCGACGGAGTGGGTCCAAAGCCTATGCCTTAACCCCCACGACCATCGTCCCACTTTAGTTCCATTATTTGAGATATATATATAAATATATGGGTGGTTCAAAAAAATCAACTATATTTTTTTTTCGAAACCCAACATAAACACTTCCGGAGAAGGCGTTAAATGACGCCTGTGAAAAGTAGAGCTCTTAATATTAATATTTAGAGGTCGCTCATCGCGAATTTCTATTTCCCATTTAAATAGCATGTGAATTTTTTTTTTGATTTGGAGTTATGTAACATTTGAACGGCTAAATGAATTGCTGAGATCATAACACATTCTTGTAGGAAATTCGACGCTCTACAAAAAAAGTCTCTTATGATTTTTTCATAAAATTATTCCTTCAAAAGTTTCATTTGGACACATACTAAATTTATCGTTTTTTTCTTGATTTTTGGCAAAAATTTGAAATTTATCACTAATTATCTTGATGGTTTTTTCGGAAATTTTATAGCTGAAAATGCTCTTTGAAAAACAATAATGTGACTCAAATCATCACATTATCAAGTTTAACATTGTTTGAAAAGTTGTCTTTCATTGTTCTCACGGAGAAAAATGGAAGGTCTGTTTGGCCATCTAGATGTGCAGACCGGCCATATTCCAGGGTCAACTATAGGACAGCCCTTGAATATGGCTAAAGCGATTATCTCTAGAAGGTTGAAACAAGAGGTTCAAATCGATCATCTCAAAGTGTTGACTCGACCATTTCCGACGGTCGAATCGGTCATCTCAAGAAAGCTGACCCGATCATGCTAAAGGGTCGATATGATTGTCTCTGGACAGACCGCTCGATGGTCTCAGATGGTCGATTCGATTTTCTCAAAGTGTTAACCTGGTCATTGTGAAGGGTCAGTTTGGACACCTCGAATCACCGCTTTGATCATCTCAATATAGTCGATTCTATCAGCGCGGAATGGTCGATTAGATTATCCCGGAATTTCAATATGGATATTTTAGGAGGGCAAATTCGATTATTGCAGAGGGTCGTTTCAAAAATTTGATATGGTTAAAATTACTATTTCCAAGGGCCAAATATATATTTTTATATTATTTTTAAAAATAATGAAAAAATTTATTTGATTTTCTAATCTGGACTAGTATGAAGGTCTACTATGTAAACAGTGGGGAGTCCTTCATCAATTAATTTATAGTAAGCATTCTGATAATAATCTTTGATAAAAAATTACTAATTTTAAATTTTAAATCGTAACAAAGGAAATTAGTAAGAAAAAATTCTTTATGAATTTAATTTTCAACGTTTTTTCTACGAATTAGTAGTTTTTACTGAAGATTGGTATGGAAATACTTCTTACTATTCATCAATTGATAAAAGTCATCGCACTATGTAATTAGTATAATTTCATAGTAATTGAGATCTATAGTATAACATTCTATAGCGTATTCAAAAATAGTATATGGATTGAAAAAAAATATAAACGCGCACGTAACCTTAAAATTAAACGAAATATTCAAATTAATGTTGAATGGGTCGAGGTTCGCTAAAAAGTGTGGTTATAAATGCATAATTTTATTTTTATATAAGTGACAACGCATTTTAATTGTTGGTCTATAAGTAGAACTCACTGCTATATTTAATATATTTATATCTATTAGGGTGGGCCAAAAAAAACTTTTAATTTTTTTTCTTAAGATGCCATGAAAATATTTTCAGAAATGACTTAGCAAAAAATCATATCAGACATTTTTTGTAGATCGTTAAATTCTCTACAAGCAAAGTTTCCATTTTCACTAGACAATTATTCGTTCAAACGCATTAAAAATCGAACAAAACTATTTAAAAATTCCTGTGTTATTTAAATGGAAAATAAAAAATCACAATTCTTTACAGCCTTCGTCACAGATAAATTAAAAAACTAATACAATTACGGTCGAACATTGGGTATAAAACGTAGAATAAATGATTAATTATTATTAATTATTTAACACTTTAATGCATTTAAACTGCTAACGCTCACAACTTTCGCTTGCCTAAAGATTTCCTTGTATGTGATCCGTTCCATAAATATTCCCTAGAAAAAGTAAATAATCGATAAGCATAATCAATCATTTGAATCAGTGGTGTCATCGAAGCCTGGCCGGTCTTTAGAAGAAAGTTGAATTTCCATCCAAAAAGTTCATTTCATACCAAGAAAGATGACTTTTCTACCATGAAAAATAAGATTTTAATAAAGGAGTTAAGTTTTTAAGTCATAAAGTCGAATTTTCTTGAAAGCGGTGGACTTTTGAATCGGAAAAGATGAATCTTTAACAAAAAAGATAATTTTTGATCAAGAAAGATCAATTTTGAACAACATTCTCAACCAAAAAGTTGAACCATCAACAAATAAGAATAATTTACTACCCAAAATGACGAATTTTTAATGAAAAATATGTATGAATTTTCTATCAAATAAATGAACTTTCAAGCAATAATTTAAATTTTTAACAAAGAAAATTTACAAAAAAAAAACAACAAATTATAATCTTTACAGCGATTTCCTCGCAATTACTACCTGTTACAAAAATCCACTTCTGTTATATCTTCTGTATTAGTTTTTTACCCAAAAAGACGAATTTTCAACAAAATACATGAATTTTCTACCAAACACTTGAATTTCTAACTTATACAGTATACAGAATACAGTTTCAGCCAAAAACGGTCTATTTAAATTTTCGGACAAAAACTATTTGAAATTATATTACACTCTCACGAATGAGAATGTGAAAA
This sequence comes from Andricus quercusramuli, assembly GCA_932178445.1. Classification (NCBI taxonomy): domain Eukaryota; kingdom Metazoa; phylum Arthropoda; class Insecta; order Hymenoptera; family Cynipidae; genus Andricus; species Andricus quercusramuli. Next base: position 103,700 of record CAKNXH010000340.1, on the reverse strand, counting down.
TAACTTTCAACGGCAAAAAAACAATTATCAACAAAATTGTTAAAAGTCCAACCAAAAAGATGAATTTTCGACCAAGGAGATTGAATAGTCTATACAAAATACAAATTTTCAACGTAAATAATGTTCTACCAAAAAAGACCAATTTTGAACAAAATACATCAATTTTCAGCAAAATTATTTAATTTTGAAGCCAAAAAAACCAATTATCTACAAAAAAGTTGACTTTTCAACACAAAAATATGATTCTTCAACTGAACAGTTTACTTTTGAAGCCAAAATATGAATTTTCTACAAAACAGTAGAATTTTCACCATAAATGTTCATTTAAAAAGAAATCATAATAGTTAAATTTTCAACCAAAAAAATGAACCTTCAATAACAAAAAATTAATTTTGAATAAAAAAGATGATTTTCATTAAAAAAAAGATGAATTTTCAATAATATTCTTAATCAAAAAGTTGAACTATCATCAAACAAGGATTTTCTACCCAAAAGACGACTTTTTAACAAGATATGTCAATTTTCTACCGAAAGGTTAAATTTTCAATCGGAAAGTTTAATTATTACCAAGAAAATGAATTTTCTATCAAAAAATAAGAATTTTAAGTAATCCAATATACCGAATAAAGTTTTAACCAAACATAAAATAGTTAAATTTTCCGATAAAAAAAATTAACAATGAAAATGAAATTTAACAAAGTTATTAAATTTTCAACCGAAAAGATGAATACTCGACCAAGAAGTTTAATGTTCCACCGAAAAAGATGAATTTTGAACAAATGACATGAATTTTGAACAAATTACATGAATTTAAGCGAAATGTTTCAATGTTTAAGACAAAAAGATGAATTTTCTACAAAGCAGTAGAATGTTTACCATAACAGTTAATTTGAAAGAGAATATTTGAATTCTCAACCAAAAACTTGAACTTTCAACTAAAAAAGAATTATTTTTAACCAAATAATTCAATTTTCAAGCCAAAAAGACGATTTTTCTACGAAACAGTAGAATTTTCACCATAAAAGTTCATTTAAAATGAAATGCATGAACTTTCAACCAAAAATTGGAACTTTCGACTAAGAAAAAAAATAAATTTTAAACAAAAAATGGAAAAGTATATTATTGCCAGTTCAAAAGATTTATTTTCAACCAAACATGAAACGAACTTTCATCAAAATACTTTAATTATCAACCAGAGATGAACCTTAATAAAAAAATGAATTTTGGAAAAAAAAAAATTTTCAATACAAAAAGAAGATTTTATAATAAGATTCTCAAATAAAAAGTTGAACTATCAATAAGCAAGAATAATTTTTTCCCCAAAAACCGGATTTTTAACAAAATATATGAATTTCCTGCCGAATAGTTGAATTTCCAACCAAAAAGTTGAATTTTCGACCAAGAAAATTAATTTTCTATAAAAAAATAAGATTTTCCAACTTATCGAATATGCAGAATGAAGTTTTAACCAAAAGTAAAGTAGTTAAATTTTCTGATAAAAAAAATTTCAACCCTAAAAATTAATTTTCAACAAGGTTATTAAATTTTCACCAAATTAAATCAAATTCCGAACCAAAACTATAATAGTAGCCTTTTTAATTAAAAAAAAACCTTCACCCAAAAAGTTGGATTTATGTTTTGAACCCCCCTTCTCAAACTTGCAACGCAGTTTATGGGAAGTACCACCAGGCCACTTTTTATTTTAGGACTATTGAATATAATAAAAGAACCGAAGATGTGTAACATCTTTAAAACTTACTTCAAAATGGCCTCCAGGATACACAGATCGACTCCAATTTCATCCTATGAAGAGCTTTCTACGTCGGTACAGGTGTGAATGTCGTAGATGTAACGCTGAATAAAATTCCAAAGTAGGCCGGTAATGGGGTACGTCTCCAGCGTATTCCCAATAGCGATAATGAATGGCTGAAGTGTATCTCCACGCAATCAGAAGTTGTATTCGTTTTGCGTTCAATTTTCTTATCCGATTCGGTCAACTTCTACAAAATATATTATACATTATTACCTGCAAAATTGTATGGGGTTTTCTCTAAAAAAAAGCTTTGAATTAAAAAAAAAAAAAGGAACAAAGAAAAATTGGTCAAAGCATGGACAATTGACCTAATAACTTTTTATAATTATTTCTATATTTTTATTTTCAGATACTATGTCAATTTTGATTAATATAGGTTTCTGTTCTTTATACCGGTAGTTTTCTTTACGAAACTTTGATAAATAAACACGAAAGTCACAGTTGAATTTTGTTCGGAACTGTTGAATTTTCAAGACAATGAGACAACTTTTCTATACAAAATTGCATGAATTTTGATTTAAATAGTTGAATTTTTAAACATAAAAGATTAATTTTTCAACCAAAATAAAATAGTTTAATTCTCATTCAGAAAAATAAATTTTCAAACAAAGACATGGACTTTCTACTAAAATTATCAATCTTCCACAAAAATGGAATAGTTCCATTTGGGAAAAATTAATTTTCAACCGAATAGGTGAAGTTGTAAATTATAAAAGGAAAACAATTTTTAACCAAAAATGGAATAGGTAAATTTTTATTTGGAGAAATTAATTTTACATTTAGAAAATGATTTTGTAATAAAAATACTTGAATGTTGTACCGCACAGTTGACTTTAAACAAATTTTTGAATTTTAAAGACAGAAAGGCGAATTTCCTATATGAAATAATAGAATTTTCAACCCGAAAATATGAAATTTTAAGAAAAAAGTTCATTTTCAACCAAATAGTTAAATTTTCAGTTTGAGCAAAAATTTTTTATTCCAAAAAAAAAAGAAATTTTAATAAAGTTCATTTTTCAACTAAAAATATTAATTTTCCACTAAAATTATGAATCTTGTACCAAAAAAAAAAATTGATTAAGAAAAATGAATCTTTTACATAGCAGTTAAATGTTTAAAACAGACGAATTCTCTATAAAAAATAATAGAATTTTCAACCCGATAATATGAAGTTTCAACAAAAAAGTAAGATTTTAATAAAGTACTCAAATTTTAACTTGATACATTTAGTTTTTAATCCTAAAAATACATTTTCAAAAAAATTCACACATTTTTTACCAAATAGTTGACTTTTCAATAAGGATTCATTTTCTACAAAAAGAAAAGACGAATTTTTAACAAACCACATTAATTTTCAACCAAATAGGTGAAGTTCTAAAATAAATAAAAAAATTTTTACCATAAATGGAACAGGTAACTTTTCATTTGAAGAAATTGACTTTTACTTAAAAAAATTATTTTGTGAGAAAAGAGACTAATCTTCTACAAAAAAGTTAAATTTTCTACCGCATACTTGTCTTTTCAAAGAAATTTTTGAATTTCAAAGACAACAAGATGAATTTCCTGTATAAAATAGTAGAATTTTCAAGCCGAGAATATGAAATTTTCTCCAAAAAGTTCATTTTCAACCAAATGGTTGAATTTTCAGTTTAAGAAATAAGTTTTTTACTCCAAAAAAGGGAAATTCTAGAAAAGTTCATTTTTCAACTAAACATATAAATTTTCTACTAAACTTATGATTGTCCCACCAAAAAAAGAAATTTGTGAGAAATTACATAAATTTTGAACCACATAGTTAAATTTTTAAACTAAAAAGATTAATTTTCAAACAAAAATGAAATAAATTTTCATTGTAAAAAATAATTTTAAATAAAGAAAAATTTATCTTTTACAAAGCAGTTGAATTTTTAAAACAGACTATATAAATTTAGATTAGATTAGATTAGATTTAAATTTCTATATAAAATAATGGAATTTTCAACTCGATAATATGAAGTTTCAACAAAAAGGTCAGTTTTCAATCAAACAATTCAATTTTAACTTGACACATTGAGTTTTTAATCCCAAAAATAAATTGTCAAAAAAATGCACACATTTTTAACCAATTAGCTGACTTTTCAATAAAGATTAATGGTAATTACCTTTGAATATTTTAATTATATTTCGCCCACACTTCCAGTTCTTCATCAGCTTCACGTACGACGACACAGACCCTTCCATCGATACTTGCACGAATTCAAATGTGCAATAGGAGACAACTGAAAGATAAAGTTTTATTGTTAAATTAATAATTACAAATGAAGTTTAAACTACATTAATTAATGCTAGAATAATCAGTGATTACTCAAATAATTATAAATGACTTTAAACTTGTATTATAATATAACCTAAAAAATATCAGTATTAACTGTTTCGAATGTCACAAAATTATGTAAAATAGATGCTTACCAATACGATCGTTTGCATTCCCAACACTAGGGTATAACTCCAGCAACACCACAAGCACAACACTAGCACCACTAGCAATATTTGGCAATACATTAAAAACAGTTTATCGGATGGATCAGCACCACGCGGTCCACTTGTCCGTTATGCAAATTGGCACTAATTAGCGATACCCGGTAACCTCTAAATTTTCACGCGCATGATTGACGCGCGAACGTCGAGCAATCGAGCATATGCGATGGTTTATCTATTCCTTCTTGGATGGTCGAAATGAGTGGAAAAAAGATGCGCGTATGGACCATCCCGAAAGGGATACCTTAGTTATCCCCGACAGTGAATCTGATGTTCTTATAACCGTCAGACTGGCCATAAAATAAGAGTCTTTCTGACTATGTCAAACAAATTTTGGAAGGACCGTTCGACCATATAGAAGGACTGACTGGCTCTCTAAATTTTGACTTTCTAACTTTGACCATCCATTTTTCTCCGTGCTGCTTTTAATAACAAATTACTTTTAAATCATTAAACTTGATAATGTGATGATTTGAGTTAGATTATTGTTTCTCAGAGAGCATTTTGAACTATAAACTTGACTATGAAATGTCCGAAAAAACCATTAAGATAAGTGATAAATTTCAAATTTTTGCCAAAAATCAAGAAAAAAACGATAAATTTAGTATGTGTCCAACTTTCACCTTGAATAACTTTTGAAGGAGGGAATTTTTGAAAAAATCATAACAGGCCTTTTATGTAGAGTGTCAAATTCCCTACAAGAATATGTTATGGTCTTAGCAATTCATTGAGCCGTTAGAAAGTTACATAACTCCAAATTAAAAAAAAAAAATTCACACGCTATTTAAATGTGAAATAGAAATTCGCGATGAGCGACCTCTAAATATTAATATTAAGAGCTCTACTTTTCACAAGCGTCTTTTTACACTTTTCCGGAAGTGTTTATGTGGGGCTTTCGAAAAGAAAATATAGTCGATTTTTTTTATCCACCCTAATATATATATATATATATATATATATATATATATATATATATATTCAGAGTGGCAAAAATCATAGTAGACATAGACATAAGTGCGAAAGAGATGCTCTTATGCGTCATCTACTAGTGTCTCACTTGCACTCACGCTTTTCTATGACTACTATGAAGTTGACCCTACGGTACATACACATATATATATCAAATTGTTTTTTTAAACCTCTTTATAATATATCTAATATTTATATATATATTATATATATATAATATATATATAATATATATAACATAATTGCAGATAATATTCCATAGGACAAAATGAGCCATTGTTTATCAAGATTGAATTAAACTTCTATTTATTGAATCGGATTGTTGCACGATTTTCAACAGCAAAATAAATTATTATGTCATACATTTTCTTATTTGAAGTGTGAATGGTGTGAAATTTTCTAAATTCTGTAACTGTATATTCTGTAAATCAATACTGTGAGCAATATTCTGAAATTTACGCAGTTATAATGATACAAGATTAATGGAAAATTTTACGAAATTTCTGGTACTTTCATATACCGGATCTTGAAATTATGAAATTCGCATATGAATTTTCCGAAATTTTTCGATTAGTTCATTCATTTTTGTTCGGTGTCTATTAACGTCAATTATATGTATCTTGCCATTTTCATGTTTTATGAAGTCAATGGTGCAACTTTGGCCAATGAGCGTTGGGCAGTTCGCGTATTGACCAATGCAGCTTGGTCAAAGCCCGAAATCTCCTCTCACTTCGGGTTTTGACCAACGGTGCTGGGCACTTCGCGACCGGGTAATACGCGAAATGCTCGCCTGTCGCGAATTGCCCGTAACATACACGAGTAATAATAAGAAAAAAATACATTTATTCATTTATTATGAAATTACTAAATTTCTTAGCATCAATAACGATCAGAAAATTTATAAACGCCAATTTTCATTGCTAAAGTTGCAAGATAGCGGAAAATAACGTTTCTCTACGCCGAACGTTTTTGGAGCAATACAATATTTTTATTTTATTTTTCGTTCTGCACAAAAAAAAATCGGAAATTGGATTTCATGAAGCAGAAAGTCTCATGATCACAAAAATTGTTTATCCCAAATAGAATTTACAGTATGTCTTTTTGTTCATATAAATTTGATAGAAAATTGTCAAAAAAGATGAAGAAAACCAATTCACATTGAACCTTTATTTCTTAAAAACGCCGTCATTTTCCTAATTTTGAACGTCTATTTTCTGATTTTTCAGTTGGTTTCAAAAGACAATAGGAACTCCTACTACTATATAGTAGTTGGAAAAAGATCTTGCTATTTTATGAGAACTACAGTTGGAAATTCAAATATAGAATGAAAGACAGAAATCGATGGCCTCGTAACGTGAGAATTGCTAGTGTTGGAAATATGGTTTTATTCGGAAAGGTAAGACACTTCTAACCTCATCTGATGACAGAAAATGTCAAAAATGTCAAAAAATTGAATGTATTTTCATCGCCACTAACCAATTGAATGCGACTTTGGAAGCGTCTTTGAGTCCCATTCTGGCAGTTGGTGAGAGATCCTAATCAAGGGTGGAGATTTTTCTGGGAGCAGAAGATCCTCTTCTCGTCATCATTGCTATCAAGATGAAAAAATTTAATGTTTAAAATTTTTAAATATAATAAAGGTGAACTGTGTTGTAATTTCTGATCTAGAAATTGAGCAAAGTGAATAGTCTTCTGTCATTTATACTTTCTTAAATTTTTAGTATGTTCGTAAAGATAAATAATTTGGAAAATTTTCAATAGAAAAAATGTACGGAACAAAATAAAAATAAGAAGAAGTTAATTACATGCGATGTACATATATGTTTGCTTCAGGCCAGCTCGTTTTGGAAAATAGGTTAACAGCAAAATATTACTGTTTCACTATATACTGACACTGCTTTATATTCAGTAACTTGTGTGCATGCGTAAAGGGAACCATCTGAAAGATGAATGTTTTAATGCATGTATGAGGTTTGTCATTTACAACTTTTTTATGCTGTAAATGATACGCCGTGAGAACGATTATGAGTTTGCTCAAGGCCAGCTCCAATGGAAAACCGGGTTATAGTCAAATAATTTTCTCTGCTTTCACTCACATTACTTTACATCCAATAATTTGTACAAACTTTATGCACATTGTTGCTAAGGATTTTTTGCAAAAACAGTTTTATTGTGCCATCAGAAGGTGAACAACGGATTGAAAATCAGCAATTTGTTTGTTTAGGAAACAAGCTGAAAAAATAATATGGCTCATTTGCAGTTCAAGAGTATCCTTTTCTTCATTTTTTGTATGAAAGCACAAGGAGCTGCGGAAGATGCCAGGTGGCTCAACGATCTTTTTCAGCAAATCAAGAACGATTCTCGCACTTTTGAAACAATAATATTGATCAAAGGTAGTACTGATCATCATAAAGTTGGAAAGTTGAGCACAATTGTACGCGAAATCTCTGGCAATGTACCAAGCAGAATAATTGACGTTTTGCAAGTTTTGCCAGAAAGTATAAGACGTACTGGGGAGAGTCAAAGTCTGCATGTAAGGAAAACATGTGTTGCAATCCTGGAAGGAAGGGCAATACCCAAAAGCGTAATAGAATTTTTGATGAACGTATCAGTGACACACAGCCATCCAAAGGTTCTGATGATCACTTTACTAGATACAGAAACCGGCACCCACGAAGAATTACTTCGCTACGCATGGTCCAAAAAGTTTTTGGACTTTACAGTTCTCGATATTGTCAAGAAGAAGACTCTAGACCCAAAACTGTCCTGGGACACTCTGACTACTACAAAAAAAATCTGCCCGCATCGCGGGCACATTCTCATCGCGCGCTTCGCGCGCGGCTCGCTTCGCTCGCTAGTTTGAGCGCGCC
>CAKNXH010000340.1:31916-84365 GCA_932178445.1 Andricus quercusramuli | reverse complement strand
ATCGCTTCACTAGCTTTAGCAATTTTACGCAAAATACTTTTTTCATTATGAAAGCCCTCCTCACGTATAGACATGTTAATGCCACAGTGTTCAAAGTGCGACTGTCTCTATGTAACCATTACATACATATATATTGCTTTTCCAGATTAACAAGACAGTCAAAACCTTTTCTATATCCCTATCAATTACAACAAATCCATGCTTATCATCATTCCAGCAAGCTACGCACATTTGTTTGAATTGTGAATAAGGCATGTCAGTATTAACATGATCATCATATATATGCTTCAGATTCATCTCATCTTGTTTAAACAGTACAAGAAAATTAACGTTACCACGTATAAGATGTTTAGGAATACGAGCATATGTCTGGCTCAGATAGAAACAGTCAACATCCTTGTGCCTCCCCATTGAAAAGAATGCTTTTATATTATCTTGCTTCTCACAAGCTACATCATCAAATACAAACACTGAATTTGAATTAGCTTCACTTGGTATTACAACATCATCATGCTCATTGAAAGGATAGTACTCAATGCCATCTACTGAGTGAAGAACTTTTTCTAAGAACTTATATTTTGGTTGATTTAAAGATTTAGAGTAAACATAAACATTTTCAAATCTCAATCCATTTGGGTGTATTAGTAGAGCCAACAAAGCATTTGTCTTTCCACAGTTAGAAGGTCCACAAAATATTGCTCGTACACTGTTTGGTAGCAAGTTTCCATGTCGTTTCTCTTTTTTCTCATCTTGAACAAGAGAATCGAAGTTATCAATGGGAAGTTTTATAGCTTGTGATTCGAACTGCATTTTGAATGCGACTGACTGAAAAACTATAAATATCATGCTTATATGGTTGACTTTTCAGTATGTAAACATCTCTTGATCAGATATGATCGTTCACGGTGACAAACCTAGAGTTAGACGTAAGCGCACCTTGAAAGAGGCAAGACGTGGCAGTGGTTTGTTGAATAACATCATCAACAGACTTCCAGTAGAGTTACATCTTCCTGGATATCAGTATTGTGGACCAGGCATGAAATTAGCAAAACGACTTGCGCGAGGTGATCCTGGAATCAATCCTCTTGACGCTGCTTGTAAGGAGCACGATATCGCTTATTCGCAAAATAGAGAAAACGTTGAGGCAAGAAACGTAGCTGATAGAATATTAGCTGAAAAAGCTTGGAAACGTGTATTATCAAGAGAGTCAGATATAGGTGAAAAGGCGGCTGCTTGGGGAGTAACTAGCGCAATGAAAATTAAATCAAAATTTGGTATGGGTCTTAGAAATAAAAGCTCTGCTACTACACTCAAAAAAATCGTTACAGCAGCTAAAAAATCAATGATACCAAGTAATGATGGACAAACTGTTATTAAATCTGCCATCAGAGGCGCGCGTGTAGCTGCAAAAAAGCTGGTGGAAAAAGAAGTGTAAAGAAACCTCGCATTTTACCAGTTCCAAAGAAATTGGGTGGTTTTCTACCCTTTCTTATACCCATCTTTGCTGGTCTAAGTGCTACTGGAGCACTAGCTGGTGGAGCTGCGGGAATAGCTAAAGCTATCAATGATTCAAATGCTGCAAAACGACAGATTGAAGAAAGCAAACGTCATAATGAAGCAATGGAAGCCATTGCCGTGGGGAAAGGTCTTTATTTGAAACCATATAAAGAAGGATTGGGATTTTATCTAAAACCATATACTCAAGGAGCAGGACTTCAGTGCAAGTCAAAAAACTCAAAGTGACGCTACCTCATCGAGCACTAACCGATGCAGATTTACTTAAATTCGCGAAATCTTTAAAAATTACAAATTTTCGAGGTGTTTTTATGCGAAATGGATTACCAGAGGGTGGGCCACGTAAATATGAGAGTGCTATTGTTAACCTTGATGATAAAAACAATTTAGGGACTCATTGGGTTGCATATAAAAAGGTTAACAATAAAATAATTTATTTTGATAGCTTTGGTAATCTCCGGCCACCTTTGGAGCTGTTTAAGTATCTAGGTGTTGGTAGCGTAAAATATAATCATGAAAGGTATCAAAATTATGATACATTTGTGTGTGGGCATTTATGCCTGAAATTTTTATGTAAGCAGTTAAACTCTAAAAGCATCTATAATCTATATAAATGCAGAGACTAATGATTTCAAGTCAGTCAAATGCTAGCAGTCATCATGGATGATTCATTGACACTAACATTATCGGGATCTACTTCCATCCTAGAAAGTCAGTATTTTCCTCCAATTGAATTATCTCCATATTCGATACCTAATGTAGACATTGGTCAAAATAAATTTTATGTCGATGATAAAATAATTGAAATACCTACAGGAAGTTATGAAATAAGTGACATAAAGCGCTATCCACAGAATGTTTTAGTACAAAAGGGTATTGAAATTCATATTAAACCAAACAATAATACTTTAAAAAGTGAAATTTATTGCAGTCACGACATAAATTTTGAACCTAAAGATTCTATCGGTCATTTGCTGGGGTTTTTCCCACGCAGACTAGAAGCTAAACAGGTTTATGAATCTGATCAACCAGTATCAATCATAAAAGTGAATTCGTTGAGAATTGAGTGTAGCATAACGACCGGTGCATACATTAATGGTCAGAAAGTACATACTATTCATGAATTTTTTCCTGTGGTGCCACCTGGACATAAGATAGTGGAAGTACCGTCTCATGTCATTTACTTACCAGTCGCCGTGCAGACAATAGATCATATAACGCTCCGTATAGTAATTTAAATCTCAATATTAGCAAAAATCAGTATGCTCTACTTTATGAAATGTATACAAACTTTCAAGCTAATTACTATGGTAAAAATCCACAACCATTGTTGTCGAAAGGAGAATTTATAGAGTATGCGCCTCTAGTTGTTATTGATTGTTCGAAACAAAATGAATCATTGAAATATGGACCTGTTGACGTTCGTTTGGAATTCGAAAGTAGTGAAAATTTTCCCACCCAAACATCAGCATATTGCCTCATCTTACATGATCGTGTAATTGAATATAAACCAATAAGTGGTTCGGTGAAAAAGTTGATATAAAAATATTGTAAGCAGATTGAATCAGTTTAGTTGCTTACGAGATGGAATACGTGGTGGATGCGCAGGCTTTTAGGTGTCCAGTTAATGAATTTATATTGAAAGAATTAGCTATAGTTTTAATCAATGATGATGCTGTACCTTTTTCTGTTTTGTTTCAACCTCCTTGCGAATGGAGCTGCATCCCATCAAAGTATAGATGTATGAATCGATGGTTGGAATATAATTTTCATGGCCTACCGTGGAATACTGGCGATGTACCTTATACGTTTGTGAAAGAAATTTCGGAACCATTTTTAAAGATGCTAGTAAAATTTATGCGAAAGGCTTGGAAAAGAAAAATTTGTTTAAAAAGTTTGTTACTCAGAAATCAACGCAAATTATTGACATGTATGATATGGAATGTCCTTCATTGAAAATCTTATGCGCTGAGTCATCTACTAATGTATGCCCACATCATTCAAGCACAAAAAAATTTTACTGTGCACTTCAAAATGTTACTTTATTGAAAAATTGGTTATCTCGAGATAATTAAGAATCAGGTATAAGAAATAAGTGTTTTTCAACTTTTCTTAGTTTTAAGTTAGTATATAAGTTTAAAAAATGTATTTTTTTCATAAATGAATAAAATTACATACATTTGAATATAAAAAGCTGTTTTTTATTTATAACTCATAATTTTATATATTTCAATGTTTTTAGGTTATTAAATAACACAATAAATATATTTAACTTTCCATTTATTGAAACATAGAACTTTTTCTCTTCATAATTGATATAAAATTTTTTTTTTACAGTAATAAATACAATAGTTCATAGTTCAGTCAAGAGTTCATATTATTCATTCATACCTTATAACAGTATTCACTCATGTTTACAAACTGCATTCATTCATTCATTTGCATAAAAAATATATTTTAAAATAACAGTACATTATTATCATCATTGTCGACATCCATGAGCTCAGGCGCTCTATTTTTATACCCCCATGGGAGAGTATCTGTCGAACCAGGAATCAGCACTCGCTTATCATCATGCCAGCTGAGAGCAATCTTATCTTGTTTAATTGAGTGTACCTCATGCTTTCGACTTCGGATTAAATGTTGCGTCCGAACCAGGTTTTGGCAAGAAACTAGAGTCTGCTTATAATCATCGAATGTTATTGTTCTTAAAGTTGACTTTTTAACCCCTTTTGCTTTTTTCCCCCCATCGTCACCTAAAACTTTATAGGCATATAATTTGGATCGCAAACCAATAAATTCAGTAATTATTTTTCCATTATTTTCATCCTTCATCAAACCCAATACTTTTTTGTTTAGAAGACGTATACCGTAGACATTATTTGGTGAATAGTCTGATGTATCGAATTTGTGCGAATCTTTTTCAATATAATCGTAGACGTTGGGAACTGTGAATTGATATATTAGGCTGTCTGTGTCTGTATACAGTAATTTTGCATTGTTACCAAATGTGTTTTGAATATAATTATAATGAAAATCATAAATTATTATTTTTGATATGTCAAGAACTGTAAATCCGGTATAAATTGGTTTATTGAAATTAATTTTTGTTTTATTCATTTCAACGATTACCATGTCTTCACCAAATATGGTGAGGCTATGAAAATTTGGTCTTGCGATTAAATTTTTCGCACCATACCGCCCCTCCCATTTGGTTACAAGCCTTACATCTTTATGCTTTCTAACATTCTCCATAGTTTTACCAAAAACTGAATTATTCATTAATTTATAAAAGTTTTTCTCAAACTCATTTACTGATTTTTTCCTACAGTCTGTATTTAGATCAATGTAATCTTTTAACCATGGTTTCTGTTTAAATTGTAATACTCTATGGACTTTAGTTAGCTTCATTCCCAAGGATAAATATTTTTTCAAATTTCTATAATGAACTATATATTTTTTCTTTGGTAGCAAATTTGGTACTAATTTTGGAATTGTGCATTTTGAGATAGGAGGTACGAAATGTTCTGGGCATAAAGGTAAGTCTTTATGTACATCATGAAGCTCTTCTGGATATTCTAAATCTACCTCTAAGATGTAGCCTTCAGGTGAATCGTCAGGAATATTGAAAAAGTTTGGTTCATTATCAAAATTTTCAAACCATTTAAAATCTTTGTATGGTAAATATTCGCTCATAGCCGCACCATATTGGTTATTAATGTCAAAGTACATTATGTAAGACTCTGGGTCATTTGGATTGAAATTTAATCCCATAAATCTATTATTTGCCTTTGCATATCTATTTGAGCATTGGGAAACCCCACCTCGGATACCTTTTTCAATAAATAACAACATTTCAACATCTGTGAATAAATCGAGTTCAATTCCTGTATGTTTTAACATTGCATCAAAAGCTAGTCCCGGTGCTGTGTAATAGTGTAATGGATCTAAAGTGTACGTTGAAAAACATGTTTTTCTAAAATTTTGAAAAATATCGGCCAAAAGTAAAACATCAGTTTTTAAATAAAGATCAGAGTATTCACCCATAGTTTTTAAATTAAAAGTTTTCCATACTTTACAAGCATGTTGATAATCTTGGTCTGAAATATTTGAAACGTTTAATTTTGAATAAAAAGCCTCTTTTATTGGCAATTTTTTTTCCTGCAGTTTTGCCCAGCTATCAATATAATCATAAGGAAAAACACCTTTCCTTGTTAATAAATTAAATTCATCATCATTTGCGCAATATTGTCTCGTAATTTTCTTCTCATCATTATTTAAATATGATGCCAATTTTTCAAGACTACTAGGCATAAATCTAAAAGAGTCAATAAATCGAAGCTTTACATTTGTGCCTTCTACTTGTTTTGTAAAAGATATATATTTCTCTTTGTTTATAGGTAATAATTGAACGCTACCTTCAAAACTTGTAGCTAAGTCTTTTATTAAAAAATGGGCATCATATCCTGATAAGTTATGAAAAACTACAGGAATCACATGCGAGTCTTTATAGTTAATATTACAAGCTTCATGACTTGGACCGCGATATTTACCTGTAAAATGGTCATGATCGCGATGTTTTATGTCATCATTCGCAAAAAGCTTTTCACAAATGTGACATTTTTTTGCCGTTTTAAATTCATGCTCTTGCTGCAATGTTAAAGGCTCCATTGGGATAATATTTTTTAGAAGCAAATATACTTCCTCAGACACACGTTTTAATTCTCTCATGAACCAATGTATACAGTCTTCTCCTCTATAAACTTTAGGTTCAGAAAGAGAATCATCAACATTGCAATATTTATAAAAAGCTACACTTGTTGGGACATGTTTTTGGTAATTGGTTGATTGTACATCTGAATTTTTTTCTAATAAACATTCTATATCAGCATAAATTGCCACAGGGGCTATTTCCTTAAATCTATAGTTTTTAAATTTCAATATGTTATTCTTTTCAGTTGGTAGTATTACCCTGCATTTATTCATATTTTCGCAGTCAACTTTATGATTATTCAAAGATTTTTCAAATTTAAAATGACATAAACATCGATCACAGAACCAAGTGCGACAATGAGCCTTTATACATTGTGATTTTATCAATCGTGATAGATTTTTAATCCATGCGAAGTGATAAATTCGATTATTTTCCAAAATATCATCATCTCCCTCAGTTAAATCAATGTCTGTATTTTCAATCATAAGGAGATGAATTGTAGGTTTGTCTGATTTAAGTTGACTTAAATACAGCGGAACAATTTCTTCTTTCATACTATTTTCATGAGACTCTATACTATAAACATTTATACTTAAATTATTTAATTTCTCAAATTTCGGTATATCATGTAAACTAATAGGAAATTGTATTCCATCATATTTGAGTTCAGTATCGAAATGAGGATAAGAACTAGTACGGTTAGAATCTCTTTTAGCAGGGTACAGAGCTGCCATAACCGACCAGAGAAAACAAAAAGCATCAGTATTCTCTACATTTATAACTGCTCTTTTATCTCTTACAAATTTTGGTAATCGTATGTAAGTTGACAAACCAGCAACTGAAAGTGGTGTATATTTATTGAAATTCACATTTAAATTTATAATTTCTTTTAATTTCCAATTAGACTTTGTTTGTTGAAACTCTTCAACTTTAAATAATATTTTCTCTCTTACTATAATCTCAAACCATTCACCAATATCTGTCAACTCAAGAATAGTTTCATTTTTGGTGTTAAAAAATTGTATTTCTTCTATTTCCCTACCTTCTTCTAATGCACTGAATTTAGCAGCTAAAATAACGTTGACTTTTGAACCCCCCATAATTTTAAGAGCATTTTTTATTCTTGCAATAATCATTTTCTTTGCATCATCTAAAAAGCTATTTAAATCCTTATGTGTTAAATTTATTATTAAACCTGTTCTAATGCGACTCTTGAAGGCAGTCTCCATGTCTTCCCACTTGATATTTTGTTTGTCCACAGATTCATTGACCCCTGCTCCTCTTCTTCGTAACTTCTTGAATTTTCGATTTCTGGCTTTTAAAATCCCAACTAGAGATTGAATTTTATTTTTTTGACCCAAAGAAATGTCTTTTCCTCTTCTTAGGAGTTTATTCAACAGCCTTATGTTTTGGATTCCACCTCGGATCCAAAAATCAATTTTTTCAAATGTTGCATTTCCTTCCAAAATTTCATACGCTTCATCCATCATTTTAATAAGTCTCTTACACTGCTCTGAATTCATTTTCAAAATATTTTTAAAAATATGCTCACTGAATAATTGGCAAGGTGGAAAAGTCGAACACCAAATACTAGATAGATTGCACTAAATATTCCAGTTAATTTTTCCACTGTATGCTACACACTGAATAGTAGCTAATTGTACACTAAACTCACGTTGAACTGTATATTATTATATTGCTTTGAATTTGTCTGCCGACTCGCTTGGAGGTTTGATATCAACTGGGGAACTCATTTAAAAATCCGAGTTATATATACATATATATTGTATATTATACATAGAACCATAAGTATGAATGTATAGACTATAGCTGGAGTCTAAGATCGGTCGATGACTATAGTTGACAGTTTCTTATCTGGAGTTCAGGCTAGACACCGCGACGCCAGATTACAATACTCATACGTTACACTCGTGCCGCTGTTCCACGCTTCTTTACATCCAACTATAGAAACCTGAGATTGGAATTTCAAGAACTGTTTACATCAAACGTGTTATTTAAAAAATCAAAGACAGGCTCCCATACTTATGATGTATTTATAAAATGTTTAAACCATTCGTTTGTCGGCAACATTAAAGGCAATACTGCCAAGGGGTTTGTTATTAAAAAAATATCAAAGAGATGACGTCATATGAATGACACATTATACTTCTGGAATGTATTTATTGAAGACTGAGCAACGTTACACTTACGTTTGTTGCCCAATCCTATGAAAAATATATAACGTTAACAATTCGTTTGTTGACAAGTATCAAAGGGTGAGCCGCTAAGGAATTTGTTATTGAAAAATCAAACTCGCTTCTTAGAAAAATGATTCTTAAATTTGAAAAACAACATTCCATTGCAATTATCACATCCTCTGAAATGTAACAGCGGATATTACGTCATCATTCATTTATCAATTTGAATATCCCCCCCCCATGTCAATCTCGAACCTTCTAAATTTAACATGAACCACGGTCTTCTTAGCATGGAACAGAACCATGTCGGTAACATGTGGGTAACAGGAATCTTGCGTTAGAACTCCCCCTGCCTATCTACTTACGTTATTTCTTGTATTTTTCTATATTTTGTCCAGAAAGTAGTTAAATCCCACCAAAAACATCAGAGCTGTAGAAACAAGGAGCTAAACGATTGAAATTGAAGTTGATGGCTTAATGTTTCTGTTCATTTTGGGTGTATTAAAACTTTAAAATAATACAAAGCTAAGCCTGTGCGATAACATAATTTTGCATTGAAGCTAAGCAATATACAAAATAATATAAATAGTGTATTGATGATTATTTAAATTTCATATCTAAGATTCTTTTTATTATGAAACACAAGACCACGATGCTTAATCGCAGATTCCTATAAAAAGTACAATCATAATCTGAAAATAAGTTTATTATTTAGGAGAAATAAGCATTCAGTTCTGTGGAGATGTAACCCGCTTTTTCAATTTTTGTTTGTTTAAACATTTGTGTTCATGCAAATAGCGAAAAAGTTGATTTTTTCTTGTCTTTTTTTCAATGATGTCGCTAATGATGCTTTTTAAAAAATTCTTTTATGTTCATGAAATTTGTTTATTATCAAACTAACGTCGCGTGACAATACTGACCATATAACTTGAGGAAAATCAAGCAAAAAAGCGAATTTGTTCTGCCTTCACGGACCAACACTGGAAATTTGTTCATAGAATTAGTTTATAAAATTAAGAGAAAATTTCGGATGATAAAATTTCATTAATATGCATAATTGGCGACATAAATTCGAAAAAATTGAGAGAAGTTAATTTTTTTTTCTTTGAATGTCCATACTAGGCACTTATTTAAAAAATGTCTTCATACAATTATTAAAAAATATCGGATTACAAGTTTTCATCATTGAACATCACTGACATCATAATTTCTACGAAATTAAGAGAAGAAGCAATTTCTCTTCGCCTTCACAATTCTCCACTGGCATTTGTTTACGTAATTTGTTGGTAAAATTAAAAAAATGTCATATGACAAATTTATATGATCGGGTATTATTTTGTCAATAGGAGCAAGTAATATAAATGCAAAAATGTACCTTGGAAACGAAAAATCCATAATGTAGACTGTTTGGTAATTTAATGCATTTATAACAATTAACTCGGGCGAATATTTTTCTCGCTTTCAAACACCCCTACGACTTTTTTCGCTATTCGTATTCGCATTAATGTTAAGATGAACAAAAATCATAACATGGGTCATAACCTCTTTGAAACTGCGGTTAGACAAATTGTTTCGTTCGAGGCTAGCTCCTACGGAAAATAGGTTAATATAGTGAAGTATTTTTCTCAAGTTCTATGCACAGTTCTTTGCTAGTTTGTTTCCAATAATCATTTGTACAAACTTCACTTTATTTCAATCAATCCGCGTAAAAAACAGAGAGCTCGTAGTTGCTAATACATTTTTATTTAAAACAATTCTTCTTAGTCAGCAAAAAATGGAAGACATGTTGAAATTTGTTGTTTTATGAAACCATAAGACAGAACACCAACGCACACTGGGGATAGAGCACTAATTTTCTTCTAAACCACCTAGAGGTCACAAGCCTTTGATTCAGATCAAAAAATATGTTGGGATCCTCGGATTGATACAAAACAAAGTACTGTACCTAAAGGAGAATCGCTTAGTGACTGCAATTGTAATGAAATTAAGACAAATGGCTTATTAAAACTGATTGTGGACGGAGAAATCAATTTCATCACAAACAATGTAGTAGTTGCTATCCGCTTTGCAGAGCATCCCACCACATATATTATTAGAACAGAAAAGATCCGTGTCCCCGCATTGGTACCAATTTCGTCAAAAAAGATTCGTTCTGTATCAGTAACAAGTACTTCGGTTTATACGGGAACTCTTACTTGTTTCTTAGTAACTTTGATCTGGCTCATTCTAAGCTTCTTGAAATTTGACAGAAGGCTCTGGCTTCCTCTACACATTTAAGAAGCTTGACTGGACATTTTAGATCTTATCATCCACTCTTTACACAATCTTGATTGAGAAGAATCTTGTAGACGCTCTGTTACTATTGTACAACAATAAAGTCTTTCAAGTTCTGCCAAGTGAATCCAAGAGCATTCAAAATGATCAAGAGTGTATTCAATTAATATTAAAATCAAGGAATGTTCCATGTGCCATAAGTGGAACATTGGCACAAAGGGCTATTCCAGAGAATTTGGATAAAAACAATAGGCCAGTCTTTATGATCCTAAAATAAAGTTTCTTGGAGAACCTGAAAATCATATTTTGCATAGCCAATGCGCCTTATCTAAATGAATTGGATCAATGACTAAGAGGGATTGACCAATCATGGGTTATGGAAAGATGATATCATATTTATAGAATATTTCATACTTTATAGGAAGTTTAAGAATTTACATTGAAGAATATCACTGCAGATAATATGCTGCTGATTCCCCTTGTGGTGGTCGTCGAGCACTTAATTCGTTACATATAAGACATCACTCTGCTAATGCAACGTGCTTGGATAAGGAAAACTGAGAAAGTACTGTTTTTTTAAATTCCATATTCATCAACATACCTTTTATATTTTTGCCTCCCTTCACGCATTGGCACACGGGAATATGGCGGGATCATTTTTGTTGCAACTTAAAAGAACACATCATCTTAAAGCCAAAAAAAATTCAGAAGGTGAAAATTATCAAAATTGAGCTTACATATATATTGGGCTGAAAAAAGAAATTTCTTAGTTTTTCGATCAGAATAGGAAAAATTTCATTCTAAGTATAAGAAAAGATCTTAGTGGGTTTTTCGACATATTTCACTGCTACTTTTACACATATGCATACTACCTGATATGCATATTACCTGATACAAAATCATTTCCCCTTGTATAAAATCGTTCATCGCTATATGCCATATGAGTTGAAAAAATTGTTGTTGCAGAAAAAAAATTCTGTTGGCAAATGAACTTACTTAAAGTCACAATTTTACTTAAAAACTAAAACTTGTCTGTAAACTGAGGTGCTTATAAGACATTTTTCCATTCATCCTTGTGAGACGTTATTCATATCATGAGGACACAAAACAGTCTGAGAGGACACATCAAAATATGTAAAAATGTGACTTTGGTGCGTCAAGAAGTTAAAAAATATTTTTTGTCCGACCCCCCTTGAAAACGCGCCATTGCATGCACGTTAAGCAGGCGTGAAGTGGCTACTTCTAGCCCTGTGACCTTTGCGCATGCTCACTCCGTCGCCGGGCCAACAAAAACTTTACGCCCGCTACCGATGAAAGTTTACGCCCGCTACACATACGCTGCACTGAGCGAAAATGTTTCAATGATTGAAGTTTTTTTTTTGGGGTTTCATCCCCCCCCGGGGGGGGGGGGGGGCAACAGAGCATAAACGGCAATTTTTTTTTATAATACTTTTTTTTCCAAAAAATTTTTTTCAACAAATTTTTTTTTTGGAACATTTTTTTTCACAAAATTTTTTTTTTCAAAATTTTTTCTTACAAATTTTTTTTTCGCAACATTTTTTTTTCACAAAATTTTTTTCAGCAATTTTTTTCACAAAATTTTTTTCCAATAATTTTTTTACACAAAATATTTTTTCAAAAACTCCACTCTATGAAATACAAAATTAGTATTTTTCGTTACCACCTCCTAACAACTTTATCGGACGGGCGTTGCAAAAAATCGCGTGTGATACACGTGCGCCTATAGGCGTGTGATACACGTGCGCCTATAGGCGTGTGATTGCATCGTTCGCCTACGGCTTATGCTGCAAAATTCGCATGCTTGTTAATGATTATTAATGATGGTGTAAATTTTGTTGATATACTGATCGTAATTTTATTTAAGCTATCTACCTTTCGCTCCAGGATCACATTTCCTCCACTCTATAATAAATTACACTCGGTTTTTAAATGCCTAAGTTTTAAAATTATATAAATGATTTCAAGATTATTTAATAGGGCCGATTCAAATTCCAGGCGTTTTCCTGGTTTTTCAAGGCTAATTCCCTGATTTTACAGGAAAGTAAAAACACACTTCAATGCTTCATGATATATTTATTATTATGAACATAACATTACATTAACAAAACCAGCATATTATATAGTTTAGCATATATTTTTTATATAATACTTCTTTTACTCTTCTGAAGATTAAGTTAAGGAGTAATAATACTGCATGTATTCACTCAACTCATGAAACTTATGTAATTTTGAGTAACTGAGCTACTCAATCAGATTATAAAATATGGAACAATAACTGAAGTCTATTTACTTATTTCTTTGGTAGACATTTGATTTTGTCTTCAATCTCAGCAGATTTTTCAGCAGCATCTTGTAAAATTTTCTGTTTCTTAATATTGAGTTGGCGAATTTTTTTCGCCATTATTTTTTTCTGATTCTTTGCCTCTAGTTTTTCATCCTCTTGCATTTTTTTCTTCCTTATGAATCCTAAATATTTGCCATGGGCATTTTTAGCTGCTTGAATCACGACTTTTGTTATCACGACGGATTGAGCACCACCAGCAGCGATAATTGCGTCGTACGTTCTACGTAATGCTACGAGGCTTTGGTGACTTTGGTTTTCTATTATACAATCAGAAATAACTGAAAATCCTCGTTCAAGAACCGCATTTCCGTGCGAAATAATGAATATAAATTTTAAGCATTCCACAAGATTTCCAAAGGCCTTCATTCCTTCAATCTTTTCGGAAACTTGCTATTTTTTGGTCAGGCAACTCTTGTTTAATAGCTGCGAGTGCAGTTTTGGTTTTAAAATCTAAATCAATGTATATCTTCGTATAAGAAAGGTGCCATTGAAAATTCTGTGAGAAAAGGCTCTACCAAAGTAGCAGTCAAAGAACTGGAATCTGAAAATTAGACCATAATTTTTTTTAAAGTTTTATTAAAATTGATAGAAAGATTCGCTTTTTAATATTTAATATTTTTCGTATGTCCCTCTTTATTCTCAGTGTTTTTGCTTCTCGAGTGACTAACAAGAGCAGATCTTCCCATTGAATCTATCTTGAAGTCCTTACCGCAATATGCACAAATGCATATTTGTTTCCAAGCTGAGATTTCTCGATCCATGGATCTTTTATAACTCGAAAAAATAGGACTTGAATTTTAGCTGTGATCTTATTGGTTGTTTGTAAACCGTTCAGCTTTTAAAAAAAATTGAAATATTATGACACAACATATATGTACTTACAACTATTGTATAACCAGTAGATCAAAACCTCTACCGTTTTAATTACAGGGTGGCCGTTTCAATCGAAGGAAAAAATTCCCGGTTTTTTTCCCGGTTGCAAACATTTTTCACGGACTGTGAACTTAAAAAATTCGAACTCTAAAGCTAAAAATTTTTCCATTTGAAGTAATAAAAACTGTGCTGCAACAATTTATTTCGGAGTGCAAACGGTTTTCGTGTTCAGTTTATTTTATATTTTCTTTGATATTTTGATACTTATATTTTGTAATGTATCGATTGGATCATTTTGACTAGCAATGTATTTTTTTTAAGTGAAAAGAGAGAAATGATTTTTAAACATTGCTATATGTTTATCCAAACCTGTATAGCAAATAAGACAACACTTTATTTCATAATTGACATAAATCCAGTCAGAGTTACGTGAAATTCTGAAAATATTGATTAAATAGTGACACATAACCTCAATTTCTGGTGCGGTAAACAAAACACCGCCGTAGATTGCACTTTTCAAAATCAAAATAAGTAGAAAATATACATTGAACATACTGCAAAATTCCCCTACTATGCATTCTCCCGATTATAGTAGAGAATGCGCAGTTTTCGAAATTATGAAGAGATTCAAGACAAGGTAGATAAAGAATATTTTGTTTTTTCCCATTCCTCCCGCGACAAAATTTTTGTTTCAAAACGTTTTCGCACGAAATTTTTTTTTTGTTCATCCTCCCTACTAAAAAAAAAGTCAGGAATCAACACGAATGGTCAGAAGTTCTGACGATTCCTGAACATCCTGACCATTCCTGACGAGTCTGACGATTTCTGAAGATATGCTAATTCACATCCCATCAGGTAGCTCATCGGCTAGGACCGCAGGTAGGCAACCCAAAAGGATTAAAAATTGAAAATAATTTTTTTTTCAATGTTGCATATACAAATTTAAAAGTTAGAAATTCAAAATCTACGGGTTTCGACGATTTCAGATACCTGAAAATTTTTCTAAAAAATTTAAAATTAGATTAAATATAATGTATCTTGTAAAGAGGAAGAGATACGTCGAAGCGGACAAAATTTTCAGATTCACCTTCAGAGTCATTCAATATATAAATATTATTAATTAATTATGAATAAAAAGAGAATATGCAAAAATAAATATAAATAAATAATATTAATAACCTGGGAAATATAAAAGGGATTAGGTTTC
Organism: Andricus quercusramuli; assembly: GCA_932178445.1. NCBI lineage: Eukaryota > Metazoa > Arthropoda > Insecta > Hymenoptera > Cynipidae > Andricus > Andricus quercusramuli. Next base: position 69,219 of record CAKNXH010000340.1, on the reverse strand, counting down.
ATGTCATTCCATTCTTGGACCCCTAATAAAAGGATTATCCTTCGAACCCAAGCTCTGACGATTTCTGAACATTTCTCACGAATTCTGACTTTTCCTGACGATTTCTGTCGAGAAACGTAACAAAAGTGGTCAGAAATGGTCAGAAGTCCTGACTTTTTTTCTGACGATTCCTGACTCTTTTTTTAGTAGGGCTGTTACCTGCCTTTTATTCAACAATCTACATTTAAATATTATACATATATATATATATATATATATATATATATATACCCTCCGCAAGAACCTGCAACGTGTACTCGCACTATACCAGCACGACGTGATATCCGCACGACGTGCGACGCACCTGTCACGCATATGAGGACGCATCTGCGTCATCGCTTGCGTACACGCCGTGCGACAAAATCCGCACGCGTGCGACACATGTGTGTCGCACTATGCGCGCATATTGCTAAAAAAAATTAAGTTATAAAAAGTACCTACTTAAAATTAATTCCAGGATTTAAACGAAAATTCCAGACGTATTCCCGGTTTTTCCCCCGAATAAAAAATTCCAGGCGTATTCCCAGTTTTCCAGAGTTTTCCCGGTAGAAGACACCCTGCAAAATAGCTTTCCACATTACGAAGTCAGACTTTTTAAAATATGGAGTACATATAAGTAAAAAATAATAAGATCATTTTCTTGTATGGATGATTAAAAAAGGAATACAATCATAATTTAAGAGTTTATCCTCTCCAGGAAATTTTAAAATAAGGAGATTACATTATAAACTTGGAAATTTGCTCCATTTTTACGATTCTCCTCTGATGGTCGAGGGAGAATTGACAGTTTTTCATTATGGAGTAAACCGTAGAATATACAACTCGTGTGAAGAAATATTATGTAGTATATAAACTTATAAAGGGTAGTATACATGAACTGAGTTGAAGGGACATATGATAAATTTCACTAATGTGTTCTATATCTGATCTTTTGATGACTGAATTACTGTTTTTCACAATATGGAACATTTCTTTGGAATTTCTCCTTCTTTTAATAGTTTCATAGCTAAGAATCTTAGTTTTTGAAAAATCAAAGTTATGGCCATATTTGTGTGAATGTGCAACTAACGCTTTACCTCTATCGTCTTTCTTACAATGGTTTGAATGTTCTTTAATTCTAGACAAAATGTATCTTTTCGTTTGTCCTACATAAATTTTTGTACATTCGCAAGGTATACTATAAATAACGTGAGTTCTTAAATTGAAAGGTGAGCTATCTTTATTCTTCGAGAAACATTTAAACGGATCCGTTTCATATGTAAATACCACATTTATATTGAAGGTGTTGAAAGTATTCATATAGAATCTCGAAAGATTTTTTGAGAAAGGTAGTACTACGATTTTGTCATATTCAAAAGTTTGTTCATTATTATTTTGATAATTATCAATATTGGTTATAAAATCAACCCTTTTATTGATATACTTATTTAAGAATCTGACTGGGTAGTCATTCTGTTTTAAAGTTTCAGTGACTTTATCTAGATTTTCTTTTCTTAATTTTTGATCAGACAATTAAATGCTGTTAAAAGATGATCTGATTTTTTCCGGTACACATGTAAAACAGTCGTATACATAGCGATAGAAGAAGATGTAATTAAAAGGTAGTTTTTTTAAAACACCTTTCTCTAGTTTTTCTAAAACTTAATCAGCAATAACTCCTGATAATGGAGAACCCATTGGAGTGCCAACATTTTTTTTTAATATTCATTTTGGAAGATACAGTATGTATTGTCGATACAAAATTCAACTAATTTAACAAACGCATTTACTGTTAGTTTTGTGTTATTTCTCATTTTCTGCCAATTTAATTTCATATATTTAATTACTAAAACTTTTGGAATATTGGTAAAAAGTGATTTGACATCAAGTGAGACCATTTTATAATCATTATTATATAAAATTTTGAAATTTTATGAGTAAGATCCCAACTGTTTTTAATATGAAAATCGTCTTTTTTTTTAATAACTTTTTTAATTGGAAAACTAAAAAATTTTGAGAGAGTGTAAAGTGGAGATCCAGTAAAAGATGTAACAGGTCTCATATGATTATTAATTTTATGTATTTTTGGTATTCCGTAGAATTTCGGAGCTACTGAATTATAGCTTTTAAGAGATTTAGATGTATCGTAATTTATATATCCTTTTTTTGCATAAGTTTCAATCATTTTATTTTATTTATTTTTAATATTAGTTGTAGGACCTTTTTTTTACTTTTTGGTATGTATTTTTATCTGTTAAAAGTGTGTAACATTTATCTATATAATCTGTTTTGTTTAAAATTACTGTAGCTCCACCTTTATCAGCAGTAGGTATGATAATATCTTTATTATCTGTTAGAAATTATTTCATTTTTTTGCCTAATTCAATAATTTGAAGTGTATTATTGTTGTTGTGAGAACAATTCAAGTAGTTTTTTAGTCTGTTACTATTATTAAATCTAAGTTCAGTTCTATTTTTTGTAGGAATTAAATTACTTTTTTCTTCAATGTTTGTTTAAGTATTTTCTACTAGTTTGACTCTATTGTAATTATTAGCATCGAATTGTCTACGGAAACTAAAAAAATATCTAATATCTTTTGGAATTTGTTTGTCTGTTAAGTTGACGAGCCATTTGTTGTTTGGAGTTTTGTATGGAGTATTATAACTATAATATTTTTTGTGAAGTCATTCAAATTTAGAAAAAGATGTTTCAATTAAATGTTTCTCTAAATGTATAATTATCTTATTTTGACATTCGAAGAATAATTCGATGAGATTGTCTGTAGAAAGATTTCTAAGTGTTTCTTTTAAATTACAAATATTTGTATTAAGCTCTCTGATTTTATAATTCAGATCAGTGATTTCAATCTTTAACGTTTTTATTTTTCAATTAAAACAAGCGTTATTAAAAGAATTGGAACAAATAAGATGATAGAAGTTAATTTTTGGATCTAGATTTATATTATGAATTTCAAATTTTCGCACCAAACGCCATCTTTGATATGTCCCTTCCACTCAATTCTTGTTGTATATTCTACGGTTTACTCCATATTGATAAACTGTCAATTCTCCCTCGAGCATCAGAGGAAAATCGTAAAAATTGAGCAAATTTCTAAGTTGACAATGTAATCTCCTGATTTTAAAATTCCCTGGAGAGGATAAACTCTTAAATTATAATTATATTCCTTCTTTAATCATCTACATAAGAAAATGATCTTAATATTTTTTACATATATGTACTCCATATTTTAAAAAGTCTGACTTCGTAATGTGGTAAGCTATTTTGAATTATCAAATTATCTTGAAATAATTTATATAATTTTAAAACTTAGGCATTTAAAAACCGAGTGAATTTTATTATAGAGTAGAGGAAATGTGATCCTGAGGAGGCATCATGTCATGGAGCGAAAGCTAAATAGCTAAAATAAAATTACGATCAGTATATCAACAAAATTTACACCATCATTGATAATTTTTACCCTGATCAATAACACGAACATCATTCTGGAAAATTTTATGATTATTGAATTATTGTGTTTTTAGTGATTTCTCCATAGTCTTTTGTAAATCAAATTAGCATTTTCTTTGAATTTGCAATAACACGACATCACGAAAGAATAAATAATACACTTGCTTTTATTTGCTTTTTCAATTTCTTCCACAAAATGGTGTAATAGATAATAAAAATACTTTTTTAGTGACTATAGATTATTAGTAATAATTTTTTTCATAAGAAAATAGAACCAAGTAGAGGATACTATCTTAGAGTAGATCACTAAAATTTGTACTTTTTAGAAAATTGAGAAAAATAATTTTTTGTATAGAAAACGAAAACTTTTAATTCAACTACTTTTGTGCGAAAATAATACTTGCTTTTATTTAGTTATGGAGAAACAATTATTAGTTATAATTTACAATTCTTGTAAACGTATTATCATTGAATAGGTATAAGTAGCATTGGTTTGCGCAACTGAACGGAAACTAATTCAGGTCCTTTTTATGACGACGAAAAACTGCCGCGATTTTCCAAATTTGAACATTTTTCCGTTTCTTCAGTGGATTTCTAAAGCGAATGCAATGTTCACAAAATTGAAAAAAATCACCATAATTCAAGAAACATATGGGTTGAAAAAGGATTTTACTTTTTTGTGAAAATTATACAGTTTAAAATGTATGTAAATAAGGGTGATTCTTACGAAAACATGATTTATAACTCTCTATAAATTTTATTAATTTCTTTAAGTAGAAGCTTTGAGAATTTCGAACTGTTAAAGGTGCTTGAAGTAATCGAGAGTATTCAAATAATTAATAATTAATGAACAGGAAAAAATATAACACAAGAGTCAATGTTATCTTACGTATCTATATAATAGTTTTTCCTGCACACAGCTCGTATGGAAAATAGGTTAATATCGTAAAGTCTCTTTCTCGCGTTATATGCCCACTACTTTGCATCTCTACTTATTTGTATCCACTTGAAAAATAATTTATTTCTTACATTTTTTATTTCTATTGATTCTCGTAAGAAAATGAAAAGGTGATAGTTGCTAAGCAGTTTTGTTTTGAAACAGTTCTTCTGTGTCAGAAGAGGGTGAAAGACAGGTTGAAATACAGCAATTTGTTGTTTGAAGAAACAATTAAAAAACAAGATGGCTCATTTTCAGTTAAAGACTATTCTCTTCTTAATTTGTTTTATGGAATTACAAGAAGCTTCCAACGATTGTGGGTGGCTTAATGGATTGTGTCAACAAATAAAGACTGATTTTTGGACTCCGGAAACAATAATATTGATCGACAACAGTAATGATCATCACAAGGATTCAAGGTTCAGTAAAATTGTACGTGAAATCTCCGGCAACGTACCAAGCAAAGTAATTAACTTTTTGCAAGTATTACCAAAAAGTATCAAATCTACAGGGGATAGTCAAAGTCTACATGGAAGAACAACATTTGTTGCAATTCTAGATGAAAGTACAATACCAGAGAGCATAATAGAATTTTTGATCAACGTATCCGTGGCTCAGAGCCATCCAAAGCTTTTGATGATAACTTTACTAGACTCAGCAAGTGGCAGCCACGAAGAATTACTTAGCTACGCATGGTCCAAAAATTTTTTGGACTTTACAGTTCTCGAGATTCGCAAGAAAAAGAATTCCGACCAAAAACTCTTCTGGGATCGTCGGATAACTACTCAACAAAGTATTGCAGTCTTGCATTACTACAATCCCTTCACCCAGGTCTACACCAGAAAGAATTTTTCCACCAGAGTGTCAATTTTTCCGAACAAATTACACGATTTGAATGGCATTGAAATGAAAACAGGTTCAATAGACTTACGACCCATGGTTCGGGTGATACGAAATCTTTCTGGATACCCGCTTGAAGTCACAGGACCAGACGCAATAATTCTGAAAATCCTATCTGAGAAAATGAATTTCAAAATTTTAGAAATTGCCTCTAAAGAAGAATCGTTCGGTGACTACAATTGTAATAAAAGTGAGACAACAGGGTTAATGGAAAAGGTTGTGAAAGGAGAAATCAACTTCATCACAAATAATGTAGTATTTGGTATCCGATGTGAAGAGCATTCCGCCACATATATTATTAGAACAGAAATAGGTCGTATAGTCGCAGTGGTACCAATTCTGTCAGAAAAGATTCGATCTGTATCAATTACCAGCACATCGTTTTATACGGGAATTCTCACTTGTTTCCTAGTAACTTTGATCTGGCTGATTCTAAGCTTCTTGAATTTTGACAAAAGATTCTGGCCACCTCTACACATTTTACAAGCTTTGTTGGGATATCCAGTTCCCAGAGATGTAGTGAGGCATTCGGATCGAATTGTATTATCCTTTATCCTGATTGGGTTTTGCATCTTCTCATCCACTTTTTACACGATCTTGGTGGATGTAAAAATAATAACAAAGACAGAGGATACGGTTAACACTTTCTCGGATTTGCTCACTTCAAACCTCACACCATATATGATGATGAATATTCGAAGCCCAATTTGGTCGTCGGACAACAGTGTAATCACCAAGGCATTGCTAAATAAATCCAAGATTATTCTCAGCGATCAAGACTGTATTCAGTTATTAATGAAGCTAAGGAATGTTTTCTGCGTTATAGATGAAACATTGGCACAAAGTTTTATCCTAGAGAATGTAGATGAAAATTATAGGCCAGTTTTTAAGATCTTGAAAGAAAGTTTTTTGGAGAATTTGAAAATCATGATATGCGAACCCAATTCACCTTACATCCACACATTCGGTCGAAAATTAAGAGAGATAGACCAATCAGGACTTATGGGGAGGTGGAATCAAGAACTTCCAAATCAAATGAAAAGTTCAAGAATATATATTGAAGAAGAGATGACTACGGATGGTATGCTGTTGATTCCCCTCGTTGTCGTCCTTGTTGCAGGATATGGACTTTCATTTTTGGCGTTTTTTGGAGAATTACTGATTAACTACATCGAAAACCTGATCCATCACCAGATATTGTTTCATTAGGATAAGGTGACCACTAACGAGAAAACTGAGTTAGTGCCGATTTTTTTTTCAATTTCGCTTTCTCATAGTGGAAGCTTTGCAATGATAACGACTTGGAGAAATTTAAATTCGTTTAATTAAACGTTTTCCAAATAACAAAATGTCTCATGTAGTGTTCTAGGCAAATGCGCGGATATTTTTGTGCGTTTGTGTTTATTTCCTGAGTATGATGACTTAAAGATCGTTGTAGATAAACTCATGAAATTTCATATTATTAAATTTTATTTAAGAGTGAGCAACTCACGGTAATTCATCATATTTGGGAAATCGCTTTTTAGAGATAAAATTTTTTTATCATGATTCTTGGCAGTGAATTTCCGGCACCCACGAATAACAAACAGCCGTAACATTTTCACTCTTCAAAACTATGAAAAGGTAGAATTTTTCATCTTCGTTAATTGCTACAGAAAAGTGTATCTAACTGATAACCACAAACTTTTAATTGGACATACCATTTTCGAGCGCTTTCATGCAGGAATTTATGATATCTTCTTTACTTGAAAAAATGCTAAGTGTTTTATAAGAGAAAAAAATGCTCTTGCACTTTTCTCACGTTCATAGCAAATTTAACGATGCCCATTAGCATATTCATTTTCCAATGATACCAAAATATTTTACGCGAATCAAAGAAAAATTAGATGAGATATTGAATGCAGGTAGGAAGAGCAGAGTTTGTTAGAGAAAATATATTTGCGGTTTTTTACTTAGCACCGATTCACCACCAGGAATTTTGATATGTAAGAATTTATTTATTAGGCATGTGTATGACAATTTTTTTTGAAAAACTTCCACAATATAATGTCATATGCATTAAAATGTGATACAATTTAACGATAAAATCATACTGCTGCTAAATACGCGCATTAACCTTCAGCTTCTCACTGCTATAGATTACCCGTAATATTGTAAACATTTTTACAAAGAAAAATACATTAACTGTAGCCTGACTACAAGATAAAAATATAGATGGTAATGAATTGTTCTGAATTTATAGGTAAAAATATTGTAATGTTACTTTTTGGCATGGTAGGATTATTGACAGTAACTGACAGTAACATAATTATTTTGCTCGGTGTCATGTAGTCAAAATCAAAAAGTTTTAAGAAAGATGCAGAAACATATTTTTTCGAAGATGAGGTTGATACGAAGTGAACAATCTCGACTATTTTGACATTTCTTCATCGAGTTGACAACGGAATGAAAAGCGCCTATAATTTATTTGTTTTTCTACGTAAACATTTTTACAAGGTTACACGTTTATAGTCTGTAGCGGTGTAGGAATGAAGGTTAATCGATCCGCGAATGGGAAAAAATGTTTTTATTTTTTTAGATAATAGTCTCTGTATTACAAAAAATGACTACTGTTTTCAGTGTATCCCATAAAAATTCCTTTCGGAGAAATATAAGATTATTTTACTTCGTACTCTTTTTTCAATCTTGACGGGTTTGCTCAATGCAGTCGTTAGCGCAATCTGAATTATTTAATAATTATATTAATTGTAATTGAAACGTACTTTCCACTTATATAAGAGTATTTTCATTATTTATATATATATATATATATATATATATATATATATTCAGTTGAACTTTAATATTTTATTTCCCTTTCTTTAGAAATGTCATACTAAAATATGGGCTGACCTGTTCCGAAAATGACTGGCGCCGACGTCAAAAATTTTTTAGGATCAAAAATTCATAATTTTTATTGTTATCTTTTTCCAGACGCTCTTCAGCCTTCTTGTATCTTGAATTGGTCCCCGAAAGGCGCTTCTTCAGTCGATACTCTACGAGGAAGTAGATAAGGAAGATTGAGTGTACGTTCTGCAAATTATTAAGGATGTTATGCAACGGCCTATAAGCTTCATCAAGCGATCAACAGAGGTCTGCCGGCTTTTCCTGTACGAATTTACCATCTTGGATGTTTCATTTTACCACGAAAATAGATTTAAGTAGATGTTACATGTCAAAATCTGTGTGTTTAGCGTTAATTTTTAGATAAATTCTATAATCTGTCCAATTGTGAGGTAAGCTGTTAAATCAATTATAACTTTTAAACTAATGTCAAAATTAATTCTTTGTGTCCCATCAGCGCCATATTCAGATATCTAATATTCTTAATTTAGCTATATAATATCTTTGTTCTCACGATTTATATATTTGATTCGTTAATAATAATATTTATAATAAATTCTGTTGCAAATGCCTACCCTAAAATGTTATGACCAGGAAATCAGAAATACTATCAAAAGGTCAATCAAAATGTTCTGTCATAATAAACAACTTCTCAACTCACGATAGTGTTATATTCGAAATCTGGGTTATTAGAAACCTTCCTCTTCGAGGGAGCAAAATATTTTAATAAACCATTTGAGTAATGGAAACATAAATCGGAATCTGTGTCAATTATTTTATATTATCCCTATATTGTGAAGGCTGCCTCACACGCTGTCTAGGACGATCAAATCGCCGCTCTAAGATTATTAATTTGAATATCTTCCTTCCAGTAATTTCGATCATTCACAGAGTCAGGATGGAGGTATTTGTCACCAATGAAAAGCGGCAGCGTAACTCATATTAGAAATTTTGGAAATTTTTTTCGGATTTAACTTGTTAACGAACTTGACCTGCATTTTGGAACGCTAGAAAAGTGTATCAAATGCTGATTTCACTTGGCAAATCCTGCAAAAGGTAGCACTTCATAACATTCAGGACGCCCAAAGAATTTTATTATAATATTGAAAATGAATTTTATTTATTTATTAATTAAGTGAATAGTGGAAAAATATAGTGGACCATGTGATTGTGGAGATCTTTTCAAAACGTATTTATCTCTTTCTAGTTCAAACTAACCGAAACATTGCGTGGTTAGGTTGAAACCTAAAATTGCCGAATGAAGCATGTACTTTGTTGACAACCCTGGCCACATCAGACATTAAATTAATGTTTTCAATAGGAAATTTCTGAAAAGTATGTTTCTCAAAGCCTAAAGAAGTAAACATTATTTTAAACTGCTCGAAAGGCTTCAAATGTTCCAAAGAATTTACCTAACTTACAATATGTTAATAGAAGAAAATATAACATAACACAAAAGTCAATGGTATCTTACATATTCATCTAATATATTTGCTCGAGGCGAGCTAGTATGGAAAATAGGGTAATATAGTAAAGTATTTTCTCGGCTGAAACGAATTTGTAACCCATTTAATTCAATCATCGTAAAAAATAGAAAGGTCATCGTTGCTGAGAAATTTTGGTTCAAAACAGTTCTTTTGCGTCAGCTAAAGGTGAAAAACGTAATGAAGGGCATCAGTTTGTTGTGTTGTAGAACAATTATAAAGATAACAAGATGGCTTATTCGCAATTTAATATTATCCTATTCTTTATTTCTATGATGAAAGTACAAGGAACTTCCAGAGAATACAGGCGGCTGAATGGTATTTTTCATCAAATCAAGACTGATTATATGATTTTTGAAACAATAATATTGATCAGCGACGTGACTAGTCGAAAAAGAGATTAAAATTTAAGGAAAATTGTTCAAGAAATCACTGATTCAAGATTCAAGGTGTAAATGGAAGAACAACATTTGTTGCAATCCTAGAAGAGCGTACAATACCTGAAATCCTAATAGAATTTGTGGTTAACGTATTTTCTGGATCTCCGCTTGAGGTTTCCGGACCAGATACAGTCTTTCTGCAAATTCTATGAAAAAAATGTATTTCAAAGTTGTAGAAGTTGTATCCAAAGAAGGATCGTTTGGTGAACACGGTTGTGAACGGAGAAATCAATTTTGTCATAAACAATGTAATATTTTTTATCCTGAGCAGAGAGCATTCCAGCACGTTCACTGTTGTACCAGAAATGATTAGTCTCTCCGTAATTGTCTTTTATGCCTATGGATTTTGGATCTTCTCATAAACTTTTCACACAATCTTGATGGACGTCAAAATAGTAATAAAGGCAGAATATAAGGTCAACCCTTTGACGGATTTTCTTGCTACAAACCTGAAACCATGTATGAAGAAGACGCTCTGTTGATATCAGACAAAAATAAAATCATTCATGCTTTGCCAAATGAATCCAAAGACACATTGGCACGAAGGGCTTTCCTAGAGAATTTGAATGAAAATAATAAGCCAATTTTCGTGATCCTAAAATAAAGGTTTTTGGAGAATTTGAAAATCATGATGTGCGAAGCCATCTCGCCTTATCTCCGTGAATTAGATCAATGGATTGAGAGGGATTGACTAATCAGGGGTTATGAAAAGATGATATAAAAAGCTTCTTCCATATTTTATTAGAAGTTTCAGAATTGGCATTGAATCAAGGATTACGACAAAGAATATGTTGCTGATTCCCCCTGTGGCGATCTCCACTTATTGATACAGAAAAATGCAGCGAAATCATTTTTGTTGCAGCTGATATGTTGTATTCTCGAAATAAGATTTTTTCAAAATAAGAATACTTCAATTTGATAACTATAATATGAACATAGCTGCATTCTCATTCTCCGTTTTCTCATTTTTGGTACAACTCAAACCAAACCACATAGGCGTATTTTTGAAGATCAGCGTTTTTCTGTGCAGTAGATGGAAATTAGCGGAATCCAAAGCAGTTGCTTGCCCAATAAATAGCCTTTTTAATTGAAATATTTATTCTACAGTCAAAATGAGAAGACACACACCAAGCGACCTTAACCAAAATGCTGAGGACTCAAATTCTAGAAACGACCCAAAAATTCTAGGAACGAATCAAATGGGAGTTGCTTAAATGGGATTCGCAGTTTAACTATACAAAGAAAACAATACATCATATCTATGTAGGCTAACCCATTTTCGTTTGAAAAAAAATAGATTTTCATATTTTTATCTCAAACGTTACGAGCTATCCAAAAAAAGTAATAGGTCTTCATTGTGAAGATCTCTTGATAAAACAAGAGTTTTTTATTGTATCTTGTATTGTAATTGGGCTGAAAAAAATTTTACATTTGTGTCTTTAAATAAGTGAACATTTGATACAAAATTGACCAAAACAAAATACAAAGTAGAAAGTCTGAAAAGACTTTTTATGATTACGAAGAAACCGCCTTGATTTTCCTAACTTTGAACACTTTCCCATTTTCGAGAATATTATACAGTTTAAAATATATGTAAATACCGTTTAAGATGCTTCAAGTATTCAAAAAAATCTAAATAATTAGGAATACATTAATATGGAAAAAATAATACAAAAGTCAATGTTATCTTACGTATCTACAAAATAGTTTTTCCTGCGAACAGCTCGTATAAAAAATAGGTCAATATGGTGAAGTCTTTTTCTTGCCTCGTAGTTATGTATTATATCCAGTTGCAAAATCGTACAATTCTCATCTTTTTTATTTCTATTGATTTTCGTTTTAAAATTGAAAGGTTATCGTTGCTCAGCAACTTTTGTTCAAAACAGTTCTCCTGTGTCAGTAAAAGGCGAAAGACGGGGTGAAAGACAGCAATTTCTTATTTTAAGAAACAATTGAAAAAACAGCAAGATGGCTGATTTTCAGTTCAAGACTATCATTTTCTTCAGTTTTTTTATAAAAGTACAAGAAGCTTCCAACGATTCTGGGTGGCTTAATGGATTTTGTCAGCAAATAAAGAACGAATCTTGGACTCCGGAAACAATAATATTAATCGACGACAGTACTGATCATCACAAGGATTCAATGTTCAGTCAAATTGTACGTGAAATCTCCGGCAATGTACCAAGCAGAATAATTAATTTTTTGCAAGTATTACCAAGAAGTATAAAATCTACCGGAGATAGTCAAAGTTTACATGGAAGAACAACATTTGTTGCAATTCTAGATGAAAGTATAATACCTGAGAGCATAATAGAATTTTTGATCAACGCATCCGTGGCTCAGAGCCATCCAAGGCTTTTGATGATCACTTCACTAGACTCAGCAAGTGGCAGCTACGAAGAATTACTTCGCTACGCATGGTCCAAAAAGTTGTTGGACTTTTCAGTTCTTGAAATTCGCAAGAAAAAGAATTCAGACCATAAACTCTCCTGGAATCGTTGGATAGCTACTCAACAAAGTATTGCAGTCTTGCATTACTACAATCCCTTCACCCAGATCTACACCAGAAAGAATTTTTTGCCCGGAGTGTCAATTTTTCCGATCAAATTACACGATTTGAATGGTATTGAAATGAAAACAGGTTCAATAGATTTTCGACCCATGGTTCGGGTGGTGCGAAATCTCTCAGGATACCCGCTTGAGGTCACGGGACCAGACGCAATTATTCTAAAAATCCTATCTGAGAAAATGAATTTCAAAATTTTAGAAATTGCCTTCAAAGAAAAATCGTTCGGTGATTACAGTTGCAACAAAAGTGAGACAACTGGGTTAATGGAAAAGGTTGTGAACGGAGAAATCAATTTCATCACAAATAATTTAGTATTTGGCTTCCGATGTGAAGAGCATTCCGCCACATATATTATTAGAGCAGAAATGGGTCGTATATCGGCAGTGGTACCAATTCTCTCAAAGAAGATTCGATCTGTATCAATTACAAGCACATCGTTTTATACGGGAATTCTCACTTGCTTCCTGGTAACTTTGGTCTGGTTGATTCTAAGCTTCTTGGCATTTGACAAAAGATTCTGGCTACCTCTACATATTCTAGAAGCTTTGCTGGGCCTACCAGTTCCCGGAGATGTAGTCAGACACTCGGATCGAATTGCATTGTCCTTTATCCTGATTGGGTTTTGGATCTTCTCATCCACTTTTTACACGATCTTGATGGACATCAAAATAATAACAAAGACAGAAGATACGGTCAACACTTTCTCGGATTTGCTCACTTCGAACCTCACACCATTTATGATGATGAATATTCGAAGCTCCGTTTTGTCATCGGACAACGATGAAATCACCCAGGCTTTGCTAAATAAATCCAAGATCATTCCAAACTACGAAGACTGTATTAACTTATTATTGAAGTCAAGGAATATTTTGTGCATCATGGAGGAACCATTGGCACAAAGGTTTATCCAAGAGAATTTGGATGCAAATCATAGGCCCGTTTTCAAAATCTTAAAAGAAAGTTTTTTGGAGAATCTGAAAATCATGGTATGCGAGGCCAATTCGCCTTATCTCCATGAATTTGATCGAAGATTGAGAGTGATTGACCGATCGGGGGTTATGAGAAGGTGGAATCAAGAACTTCCAAATCTGATGAGAAGTTCAAGAATATATATTGAAGAAGAGATGACTACGGATAGTATGCTGTTGATTCCTCTCGTTGTCATTCTTGTTGCAGGATATGGAATTTCATTTTTGGCGTTTCTTGGAGAATTACTGATTAGCCACATCGAGAACCTGATCCATCATAAGATATTATTTTAGTAAGATAAAGTGACCACCAACAAGAAAATTGGGTGAATACATTTTTTTTCTATCTCATAGAGGAACCTTGTAATGATAACAAATTCGAAAAATTTTGATTGGTTTTATTTAATGTTCCTCAATTAACAAATATCTTGTGCAGTGCTCTAGGCGAATGCGCGGATAGCTGTGTGCTTGTTTGTGTTTGCTTTACACTTCCTTATGAATACGATGACTTGAAGATCGTTGAAGATAAATTCATGAAATTTGATTTTATTAGATCATATTCAAGAGCGAGCAACTCACGGTAATGTATCATATTTGAGAAGTCGCTTTTCAGAGAGAACATTTTCTCATCATGATTTGTGGCAGTCAGTTTCCGACACTTACAAATAACAAACAAAAAGTACTGCAAATCTATTTTTTCTACAGAACTATGGATATTAAATTTTTATTTTATTGACGGAGCAGTTCTTAACCGATTTCAAAGAAACTTGGCTTAAAGCTATAAAATGCAAAACAATATCAATTTTTTGAAAACTTAAGCTTGATAAGGTCCAAACTGTAATACGCAAACCTTTTAAAATCATCAAAATGTAGAATTTTTCATTTTTGTGAATGGCTATAGGAAAGCCTATCAATCTGATTAACACAAAATTTTAATTGAACATGAATAATATCATTTTCAAGTGCATTTTTCTTAGGAATTTACGATGCCTTCTTTACTTGCAAAAATTCCAAAAAATTCAATATACTAAGCGGTCGGCCCTCTTTCTAGTGCTACGTTTGAAAAATTTATGATGACGTTATATGTTTGATACATATTAGTGTTATTATATATTATATGATAAGAATTATTTTTAAGGAATCTACATCAACCTTAATAGTTTGGAAAAAGTTGTTATATATATTATCATGAACAATTTAATTTTTCAGCTATGCGCTTGAATAAATAGAAGTTCATTGATCCTATTAACGTAAAATGTTAACTGTAGGTGCACAGTTTTTGTCAAGTTCTACTTATCAGAAATATATAATATCTTCAGGATAAAAAAATTTGGTGTATATTTTATCTTGAAAAAAATTAATTCTTTATCTTCGCCAAACAAGTGCAGCTAAATATATATTGGCCTGGTTAACATCAAATTGTAACGTTCTACAAGTGTGCAGTGCAATTTTCTGCCAGTATGTTTGAAGAATTTATAATATTATCATCTCTTTTGAAAAATTTATATATATATATATATATATATATATATATATATTTATTTTTTATATTATCATATATATTATATATATTTTTTATATATTTATTCATTCATTTGTCATCATATAGAATTGAATTAATATCAATTCCAATGCATCCATGTTCACAAGGATACACGTTGATAGTCTGTAGCGGTGTAGGAATAAAGGTTAATCGATACGTGACTGGGACGAACTTTTTTTCACATATGAATCTCTGTAATTAAAAAAATTACTACTCTTTTCAGTGTATCCCATAAAAATGTTTATCTTCGTTTCAAACAAAAAATATAAGATAATTGTACTTTGTACTCTTCTTTCAACCTTGACGGTCTTGCTCAATTCAGTCGTTAAGGTAATCCAAATTATTTAAAAATTATATTAGGTTCAGCCGAAATGTACTTCACGCTCTTGTTGAAGTAGTTCCATTTTAGTATACATTTTTTTAAGATCACTGGGATTATATGCCTATTTCGAAGTGTAATTTTCTGGTAAAACTATAATATTTTAGTTGCCTTTCTTCAGAAACGGGATACTCAAAAATGGCTCAACCTGTTCCGAAAAGGATTAGCATCGAAATCAAAAATTTTTTAGGATAAAAAATTCATAATTTTTTTTATTTTCTTTTTCCAGACGCTCTGCGGCCTCCTTGTCTCTCAGATCGTTCCCGAAAGGCGGTACCTCAGCCGACACTCCACCAGGAAGCAGATAAAGAAGATTAAGTGTACATTTGGGAAAATATTAGGGATGTTATGGTATTCCCAGATCATTAACGTAACAATTTTTTGTTAGTAGAAGGAATACGAGGTAACGAAATAAGTTTTGATTCAAGTTTGGGAGAAGCTTAGAATTTATTTGTGCTATTGATAGCTAGTTGTGCTATTTCCTATCCTGAAATCGAATGTTCGGAAAAATCAGAGAGACCATCAAAAGGTCAGTGAATATGTTCTATCATAATAAAGAACTTTTCAATTCACGATCGTGTTATATTCCAAATTAAAAAAAAGTTTGCCTTATATAAACATTGTAGCCAAAATAAAGAAAATTTCCTCTCATAAGCAAGGTAAATAATGTTATTGAAAAATTGACAAACGGTATTGGTAGTCATGAACAGTCATAAATGTTCATGAAGACTGTGTACCCTATAAACTATACCGTTGTTATGATCGGACCCAGCTGGTATGCAAAATAGGTCAACGTGTAGTAAAATCTTTTCGCTAGAATATATGTACACTACTTTGTATGCATCATAATTTATAGCAAATTCGAACCTCGTAGAAAATAGAAAGGTAAGCACTCCTTAGCAATTTTGTTCGAGACATTTCTTCTGTGTCAGTTGAATGTGAAAGACGTGTTAAGAGGGATTATATTGTTCTCTTAGGAAACAATGAAAAAAACCACAAAATGTGTAATTTGCAATTCAAAAGAATCTTCTTCATCATTTCTGTGATAAAAGTACAAGAAGCTTCCCAAGATTCCATTTTGATTGATGGCCTTTTTCACAAAACCAAGAACTATTCGCGGACTTTTAAAACAATAATATTGATCAATGACAGTAATGATTATAACAGAGATTTGTGATGACAAGGAGTCGTATTGCTTCACTTCAATCCCTTTATCCGGATCTACACCAAAAAGAGATTTCCGACCGAAGCGTCCATTTTTCCGGAAAAATCATTCGATTTGAATGGCACGGAAATGAAAACCGGTTCGATATATCTGCTACCCATGGTTTGGGCGGTGAGAAATATTTCTGGATATACTGTCAAGGTTTTAGGACCATAAGCAATGATTCTAAGGATTCTATCTGAGAAAATGAATGTCAAAGTTTGAGAAATTGGGTACAAAGAAGAATCGTTCGCCAATTATAATTGCAACATAAATAAGACAAGTGGGTTCGTCGAAGTGATGGCGAACTGAGAATTCAAGTTCATCACAAATAATATAATATTCAGTATCCAATGTGCAGAGCATCCCGGCACATATATTGTTCAAACAGAAACGATTCGCTTCTCCGCAGTGGTACTAATTTTCTCAAAGAAGATTCAGTCTCTAAACGCGACAAGTACATCGTTTCACAAATTTTTGTTAAATTTGCTCGCTGCAAACCTCAAGCTATTTATGGGAATGAATATTCTGAAATCTCTGTTGTCATTAGACTACAATAAAATCATGCAAGCTTTGCTACGTGGATCCAAGATCATTGTAAGTGCTGAAGACTGTATCCAGTTGTTATTGGAATCAAGCAATTTTTCGTGCGTCATAGATGAAACATTGTCACAAATATTTGTCCCAGAGAGTGTGAATGAAGAACATAGGCCAGTTTTCAAAATTCTGGAAGTTTGTTGAAGAACTGGAAAATCATAATAGGCGATGCCAAGTTGCCTTAATGTTATCAATGTGATCGAAGATTGAGAGTGATTGAGACCAATCAGGGGTTATGAAAAGGTGGAATCAAGAAATTCCAAATTTAGAGAGAAGGTCAAGAATTTTCACTCAAGTAGTAGCTACTGCGGAGAATATGCTGCTGATTTCCCTCGGTTTGTTCTTGGTCCCAGGATCCAGAGTTCCATTTTTTGCATTTCTTAGAGAATTACTGATTAACTAGATCGAGAACCTGAATCATCACAAGATATCACTTTGCTAAGACAAGGTGACAACTGAGCCAGAAAAGTTGGGTAAGTACTGTTTGTTTTCTCTTCAATTTTGCTTTCTCGTAGAGAAGGCTTTGTGACAGTAAAAATTTGAGAACATTTGTAAGTCGTTTAATAAAACGTTCCATATTCAAAAAATGCCTGATACGATGTTGTGAGTAATTGCCTGGATCTAAGTGTGTGCATATGTTGGTATGGGTGTCACACTTTTTTATAAACACAATGACCCAAAGGCAGTTGCAGATAAATTGATGGAACTTCAAGAGCTTATTTTTACCAGTCATATCTTGGAACTAAAGGGTATTAGAACAGCAATAGATAACCAAAAACATCTGAATTTTCGAGGAGAGCAGAAAAACATTATGTAAGACCGGAATAAGTTTTTAAAGATACATAATACATAACTTAGAATTGTTGGAAAAATGTAAAAGATTTTTTGATTCGAAATGCATCGATTGACCATTAATATTAATACATTTTTTCCAAAAGTAAACAACCTACCGGTTGTTTACTTTCCGGTTTCACAGAAAAACTTGAAAAAAGGCAAAACTTAAAAATCTTCACTCTGTAAAATCATTAAAAACCTTTATTTTCCACATTCTTGAATGGCTACAGACAAACTTGTAGAACGTAAAAAAATTTCAAGGGCTTCATGAAAAAGAAAAATGTATCTTCTAGTTTGGTTGATTCTAATTATTAATTATTATCAATTTTTAAATATTCTATCTATTGCCCGCCTTGCCACACGCCCAGGGGGAACTCGAGTTCGTTGCGGAGAATGATTAGTGTAAGATCTACTGCAATTTCTTATTCTCCATCACTCAACGTATGAGTGCTACGAAGCCTGATATTGTCCTCCAAGATCAGAAGACCAAAATCATTTACGTGATTGAAATCACGGTACCAGCCGATGGTAATATCGCGGCAAAGGTTGAAGAAAAAAGGGCAAAATATCAAGCACTTCTTTTCGAGCCGAGCAGACCGTACCAAGGCTGAAAAGTCCACCTTGTAGTTCTCATAATCGGCTGTCTTAGAGGTATAAAAACTTCATTTCTTAGCCACCTCAATAAGATTCAGGCTTGCCAGAGGCAGGCTCATTTCATCGCGATCCGGATGCAAACGGCTGTTCTCCTGGGATCACTTCGTCTGGTCCGTCAACACTGTTCCTCATAAAATCAGCAGCGGATCAGCAGTGGATGATGTACACGTTTCAGTTGCTTCGGGATTTGTTGCTTCATGGAACCATGATCGTAGCTTCTGGAGGCTACAACTTCTTATAATAACAAAAATGCCTCGGTGGCTCAGGCGGTTAGACGATTGATGATGATGGGATAAAAACAAGGCTATTCCCAGTATGTCAAATTAGGCACACTGCTTCAATTCGATCACTTTATTGAATTACAAAAATGTGCCCGTCACTAATGATATATACCGTGACAGATTCTTGCAGACTATTCAAAAAATCCAACATTTAAAAAAATTCCTCTGACACATCAGCCTGTAATCATCTTAAGCCTGAGAAAAAATTAGCTAACTCATTTGAAATACATAGTACATAATAATAATGCACTCACTCGTAAGGTGATTGTACTAGAAATTGTGCACTATGCCCGGACCTGGAACTTTCCAGTTACTTACCTTCAAAGACCTGCTGAAGGATCTGAAGCGTCGATGTTAGTCACCTCCATTTTAGAATTATTGCTTGCTCTTGCTTTCTCTAGTTGGAACCAAGCAGCTTCAAAATTGCTTCTCACATTTTTGCATTTGCAAGGTGTTTTCAGAAGATCACCTAACATCCAGATCTGATACCAAGCTTCATGCTCAAAGGTACTAAGTACATGTTGCTTAAAAAACCAGAAGTTCAAAATTCATCTGAATTTCGACTAATCGCCTTTTTCCCAACAATTTGAAAATACCTTACAGCTATCATCACAAATAAGGTACATCGAGGTATATTTTCATTGCAGAGATAATGATATCCTTACGGAAGAACAAAAAGAATGTTGCTATGAGCGTTCCTTCCCGTACCACATGACTGTTTGCTTGGAGTCTAAAAAATTCACAAAATCTGCCCACGCATCATCGACTTTAGCGATGATGTTTCGGGGTACAAGAATCAAGTATTTTGATTATGAACAACTACAACCAAGGATAACTAGATCAATACGCGTTATGATGGATATCTTTCAAGCAGATTCCTTCATTGCATTATGGCTCTGTTGAGCATTGAACTCATTTAGCAAAACCAGGTTGGTTTGGATGGACTTTTCCAAAAAAATGTTGTAAATAAAATCCAATTCTTAAATTTCTTTTGCACAGAACATGTTAACAAATAGTTTTTTAGATTAGGAAAAGATAAAAAAGACGTTACTTCTCTTTAAAATCTCACATGGTTCCCAACAAAAATAGAAAAGTTTCATTCTCTCGTTAAATCTATCTATTCTTTTTGATTATCTCAAGTTGAATTTTTAATTGCCTACATAAAAAAACTAAATGAATGCCATGTATCATAGGTTGAATTATTTTCATATGCCGGACAATTTTTACTTGGAAGAACTTTCTTATTTTGGTGACGAACGAATTCTGATATGGAAAAATAGGTCTTCCTTGTGCATGGAAGTCCTTACTTTCGAGGTTGGTGTTGCAAAAATAGTTTTGCGCGTGGCCATCGTGTATGGAAAATAGGTTAATATACATATGCCTTGTTCCATGATTGGATGCGCACTACTTTGTATCCAATAACAATTTGTACCCACTTCACTTTGTATCTATAGATCATCACAAAAAATAGAATGCACACCGCTGCAAAGCAATTTTTTTCCAAACAGTTCTTCTGTGTGAGCTAAAGGCGAGAGAAGTGTTAAAAGGCATCAATTTTTTGATCCACGTAACAATAATCAAAACACCAAAATGGCTTGTTCGCAATTCAGAAGTATCCTATTCTTCATGTTTGTTATAAAAGAACGAGAAGCTTTCAAAGATTCCTTGTGGCTTAATGGCCTTTCTCAGCAAATCAAGGCCGATTCTTGGACTTCTGAAACAATACTATTGATCGATGAGTGTATAGATCATGAAAAAGATTTAAGGTTCAGCAAGATCGCACAAAAAATCACTGGCAATGTACCAACTAGAATAATGAACTATTTGGAAGTGTCACCAAAAAATATTAGACCTACAGGAGAAAGTCGAAGTTTACATGAAAGAGCAACATTTGTTGCAATCCTTGATGAAAGTACAATTCCTGAGAGTATAATAGACTTTTTGATGAACGTATCAGTAGCACAGAGCCATCCGAAACTGTTGATGATCATTTTACTAGCAACAGAAAATGGAAGCCACGAAGAAATACTTCGCTACGCATGGTCCAAAAAGTTTTTGGACTTTACAGTTTTCGATATTGTCAAGAAAAAGAATTCAGATCGAAAACTCTACTGGGATCGTCGAATCACACCAAAACAAAGTACTGCTGTGATGCATTACTTCAATCCGTTTTTCCAAATCTACACCAGGAAGAAATATTCGACCGGAGCGTCAATTTTTCCGGAAAAATTACACGATTTGAATGGCATCGAAATGAAAACAGGCTCAATAGATTTACAACCCAGGGTTCGGGTGGTAAGAAATCTTTCTGGATATCCACTTGAGGTTTCAGGACCGGAAGCAATGATTCTCGAAATCCTGTCTGAGAAAATGAATTTCAAAGTTTCAGAAGTTGCGTCCAAAGATGAATCTCTCGGTGACTACAGTTGCAACAAAAGTAAGACGATTGGATTGGCAAAAAAGTTGATGAATGGAGAAATACAGTTTATCACAAATAATGTACTACATGGTATCCGATGTGCAGAGCATTCTATCACATATGTCATTAGAACAGAAATGGTCCGCTTCTCCGCAGTGGTACCAGTTTTTTCCAAGAAGATTCGATCTGTATCAATTACAAGTACATCGTTTCATACGGGAATTCTCACTTGTTTACTAGTAGCTTTGGTCTGGCTGATTACACGCTTCTTGAAATTTGACAAAACCTTCTGGGTTCCGCTTAACATTTTAGAAGCTTTGCTCGGATATCCAGTTCCCAGAGATGTAGTGGGGCATTCAGATCGAATTGCATTGTCCTTTGTGCTGATTGGGTTTTGGATCTTCTCATCAACTTTTTATACGATCTTGATGGACATAAAAATGATAACAAAAACAGAAGAAACGGTTAACACTTTGTCAGATTTACTCATTGCAAACCTAAAACCACGTATGGGGTCGAATACTCTAAACACTCTATTGTCAGCAGATCACGATCGAGTCATTCAGACTTTGATAAATGAATCCGAAATCATTGCAAGCCAACAAGACTGTATTCAGTTGTTATCTAAATCAAGGAATATTTCATGCGTCATAGATGGAAGATTGGCACAAAGGTTTATCTTAGAAAACGTAGATGAAAACAATAGGCCATTTTTTAAGATCCTAAAAGAAAGTTTAATGGAGAATCTGGAAATCATGATATGTGAGGCTAATTCGCCTTATCTTAATGAGTTTGATCAAAGATTGAGAAGGATTGACCAATCCGGAGTTATGGGGAGGTGGAATCAAGAACATCCGAAACGGAGATTTACAAGATCGTCGATTAAAGAAGTGATTACTACAGAGAATATGCTGCTGTTTCCCCTCGTTGTGGTCTTGTTTGCAGGATATGGGGTTTCATTGTTGACATTTTTTGGAGAATTATTATATAACTACATCGAGAACCTTATTCATCATTGCTATTCACTTTGTTAATGCAAGGTCGCAGAACCAGGAAAACTGAGTGAGTACCAATTATTTCTTTGAAATTTGTTTTGTCATAGAGGAAGCTTTGTAATGGCAAAAAGTTCGAAACAAATTTTTATTAGTTTAATCAAACGTTGCCCAATTAATTATACCGGATATAGTGTCTTCTTTTCAAAGAAATACTTTGTTATTAATATAATTCAAAGTTGGGAAAAGAATGCCTGGTAAGAAAGCTTTCATTGAAAAGTATTAGAAATATTCCTGTTTAATGGTGGCATGACAATTATTGAATCCTTTTCGATACCGTTTTTGAATTCGCCTAGCAGAAAAAGTTATATCTCTCAATTTGAATGCCTTTCTCCACCCCGTGGCAAGAATATTTTTCTGAACAATTTTGGATACCCCAAATCAATCATGAAATAGAACTGTTCATCGAATAATAATGAGGTTGAGAGCATTTACATAAAATACACAGTATTAGTCATTTTACGTAGTCAATATTGATTCCTACATAGGTAAATGTTATGAATGCTAATTTTAAAAATTTGTTCATCATTATTTTATGTTTCAAGCGCCTTCTAATGCGTTAAACGAAAGTGGTGCTTTGAAATAGATTGAAATCTGAATTTTCTCGGTGCCCGATTGGGGATTAAAAAAAGAAGGGCAGAAACAGCATTCCCAGGTATTGCAATTTTTAATACCTTTGAGTGCAAGCTTTCTGACCAGGTAGGAAGGCATTGAATTCACAGCTAGTTGGGATTTGTGAATAAGCATTTCATATTTCCGCCTTCCTCCGCAATTATTGGAAATTGATGATTATCAGAAAAATACTCGAGCGGGTCCTCATAAAAAAAAAGTATTGGTAAGTATTGGATCCAAGACTTGCCAATACTTTTTTTTTATAAGGGGGGATTGCCCAGTAAACAGCCCCTTGGACTAAAATATTTGATTCGACAGTGAAAACAGAAAGACACTTACCAATTTCATCATTCACATAAAATCAATTTTAGAAAATAAAAATTTTGCAAAGATTTCGGATAGATTTAAAAGATTTCACAAACACTTCAATCATTCCACAAAGATTTTCGATAGATTTCAAAGACTGCACAAAGATTTTAATTATTCCCCAAAGATTTCGAACACTTAGCAAAAGTTTTGGAGAGATTTATAAGATTTCAGGAAGTCTTCAATGACTTCCCAAATAGTTGGCAAAGATTTCAATAACTTTAAAACTATCAAAAATTTAAAAAATATAAGAGTGCACAAAGATTCCAATGATTCCCCAAAGATTCAAAATATTTCACAAATATTTCGCAAAGATTTTGGATGGATTTAAAAGATTTCACAAAAATATCGATTATTTCACAAAAATTTCAGACATATGTCAAAGAGAACACAAATATTTCAATGATTTCGCTGAGATTTCATGAAGATTTTAAAGGTTTCAAATAGATTTGAAAGATTTCACGAATTCTCCAATAATTTCAAATAATTCTACAAATATGACCAAACATTTCAAATATTTTGAAAAGATTTCCAAAGATTTCAAATATTTCGCAAAGATTTCGGTTAGATTCAAAATATTTCAATTATTTCACAAAAATTTCCGATAGATTTCAAAGAGTGAACTGAGATTTCAATGATTTTTCAAGTATTTCACAAAGATTTCAATAATTTCACAAATGTCATCAAATATTTCCAAACTATTTTAAAAATTTCGCAAAGATTTTCAGAAATTTCAGAAATATTTCAATGATTGCTCAAAGATTTCACAAAGATTTCAAATATTTCACAAATAATACCAAATATTTTGGAGATTTCGGATAGATTAATAAGATTTCACAAATACTTTGATTATTTTACAAATATTTGAGGTGGATTTTTGAACAAATTCAAACGATCCGATAAATTTGATCATTCGATTTCAGAGGGGGGCGAATCAATATTTTCCTCCTTCCTGGTCGATTTGGGGGGGGGGGGCATTGCCCCCTGTCAAAAATTTACCCACAACACATCTTAACTTTTGTTTCTTCTGCTGGAAATTTCTGAAATTCTTTCCAATTTCGCAGGGGATTTCAAAAGAGAATAGCAACTTCACTAAATTCGAGGAAGATGTATGGATTCTCTTGATTAGTTCAAAAAATTTAGAAGTTGAAAAAAGATCTCACTATTTTGTGAGAATTACAGTTCAACATTTGAACAGGTACTAATAGCGTCTTCAAAAAACTTTTTTCCGGGAATGGCAAATGTACGTATCACCTAATTTCCTATGAGAAACAAAATATACTTTGTGAATTTCTGTATTGCCTATTTGATAATCTGATTGTTCAGTTTTTAAATATGTGTAGGACGTCATATGTGCAATAAAACTTTTTTATGAAGGTTAAGCTTTCTTGCGTTATATTGATTTTAGAAACTTTGTACCTATATCTTTTTATCTCAAAATTTCTCATCATTGAATTGTTTTGAGAAATTGATTTAAGAATTTTTATAATTAATTTTGAGATAAAAATATATTTTTTTAAACTGGACGATAGTGTTAGATTTCAGCAAATTGAATATTTTAAGTTATGAGAATATTTATGCAACACCATTATTTTCGAGAAAAATGGGAAACCTCCAGTCTTTCATGTCTTTTTTTTTACTTTTCTAAATGTCCCCGACATGATGACAATGTTATACAGTCATCTTTCAACTCATCAGATATATTATTAATGAATGAGAAAAAATAAGGAATAAGACAAAAGTGAATTTTGTTATTTTTCGACGTATCTATAAAATAGTTTTGCTCGAGACCAGCTAGCATGGAAAATACTTTGGAAAATAGATTGAAAAGTCTTCTTCTCAATCTTCATTTACACTACTTTGTATACAATACAATCGGTAGCCACTTTACACTGAGAGGTTCCAGGTCAGGAATATCAGAGTGTTTATCGATAGAAGTGATTTTCCTGAAACTGGGGAAAATAGTAGTGCTCGCTATACCGTGAGAAAATTCTGTTGGAAATTTTCAATAAATATATTGAAAGTTTATTTTCGGACGTAAGGTGAAGTTCCAATACATGATATTGTAGTTTTTCAATACTGGTATTGTTATATTGCCATATATGTATTGGAATATTGCGAAACGTGTAATGCAATGTTGCAGAAGAAAGATAAAAAAATCACAGGTACAGAAAATCGAACCCAAACCGTTTAGATCTGAGTCGAATGTGTTACCACTAGACCAGAGGAGCACAATTCTCATCTGAAAATCCTAAACACCATGTCAATGATTAGAAAAAATGTTTCTATGATTAATAATAATCTGTAATTAAACGAAAATTGGCATTATCCGATCTTGAGATAGCATGAAAAATTTTAACCCCTCTTTCCTTATGTGTAGTAAGACTTCAGTGACGCATCAGCCAAAGTGCTATGCCAAAATGACAGACTATACATGAAGGAAGTATTTTTTTTATCATGATATACCCTCAGCTATTTGGGATTTTGAAAATTGAAATTCATCATCAGCGACCCAAAAACACCAAGGCTAGTAATTTTAAGTTATTCCACTAAGTTTTGAAATATTTGAACATTTTTTTACATTTTGTATAACATAGTGGATCAGCTATTTTAAATTCTGAAAATCTGACGTTGGATTTTTCATATCATTGACTTTTCTAGCCCATGCAAAGGAGACACAAAATACTGTAGCCGCCGCTAGACCGAGCAATTTTCATTTTGCGCACGCCTCTACATATTCTACGATAATTCAAGTGTTTCTCCGAGGCCACCTAGTTTGGAAAATGTATTACTATAAGGTATTTTTCTTGTGTTGTATGTACACTACATTACATTCAATAACAATTTTCACTCACTTCAGTTTATTCCAATGATTTCACGTAAAGAAATACAATGGTTATCGTTGCTAAGCAATTTTTGTTCAAAACAGTTCTTCTGTGTCAGAAGAAAGGTGAAAGACAGGTTGAGAGTCAGCGAATTGTAGTTTTAATAAACAATCTAAAGAGCAATAAAATGGCTTATTTGCAGTTCAAGAAAATACTTTCCTTCATTTTTTGTTTGAAAGTACAAGAAGCTTCTCAAGATTCCTGGTGGCTTCATGGCCTTTCTCAGCAAATCAAGGCCGATTTTTGGACTCCCGAAACAATGATATTGATCGGCGACAGTATTGATCATCAAAAAGATTCAAGCCTCAGCAAAATTGTTCAGAAAATCACTGGCAATGTACCAAGTAGAATAATTAACTTTTTAAAAGTGTCGCCAAAATGTGTCAGACCTACAGGAGACAGTCAAAGTTTACATGAAAGAGAAACGTTTGTTGCAATCGTCGATGAGAGTATAATTCCTGAGAGTATAATAGACTTTTTGATGTACGTATCATTGGCACGCAGCCATCCAAAGCTTCTGATGATCAATTTTCCAGCAACAGGAAGTAGAAGTCATGAAGAAATACTTCGCTACGCATGGTTCAAAAATTTTTTGGACTTCACAGTTCTCGATATTGTCAAGAAAAAGGAGTCAAGTCGAAAACTCTCCTGTGCTCCTCAAGTTGTTTGGAAACAAAGTACGGCATTCATGCATTTCTTCAATCCCCTCACCCAAATCTATACCAGGAAGAAATTTTCGAAAGGAGCGTCAATTTTTCCGGAAAAATTACACGATTTAAATGGCACCGGAATGATAACGGCCTCAATAGATTTTCGACCCATTGTTCGGGTAGCCAGAAATCTTTCTGGATATCCGATCAATTCCGCACAATCACCAAATTACAGTTGTCTATGATTTGGCCCTATAGGGCATGTGACATAGTCAAATACCTACATTACCGACCTCACTTTTTCAATTTCCCGAATTTTTTTTTGAACCTAAGAACTTTTTTTGTAAGTGAAATATCGTTTTCAAACTATCAGAAATGCAAGATCCGACAGTGAAGTACGTTTATGTACATGGTTTGAGTATAAAAGATGCAAAAAGAAAGATTCCAACCAAATGTCAATAACGGTTGCCAGTTCGGTCGGTATTCGCGATGAGCAAGAAAATGCGAAGTCTGGCGGCCACTAAACGAGGCCAATGGCGATTTCAATACATACATAATTCAACATTGGAACATATTTCACTCAACTTTTATGCTGAACACAACTTTAAAAAAATATTATTGTAAGAACACCGCATCATCAATCTTTGACAGCGTGGACCCCATATTTCAGATGTAGACGAGCCAGCTGATAGAGCCTCGATTAGTGGCCGCCAGACTTCGCATTGTCGTGCCCATCGCAAATACCGAACGAAGTGGCAACTGGAACCGGAGTTGACATTTAGTTGGAATTTTTCTTTTTGCATCGTTCATACGCAAATAATGTACATAAACGTACTTTACTGTCGGCTCTTGCATTTCTCAAAGTTTGAAGCCGATAGTTTACTTATGAAAAAAGTTCTTAGGTTCAAAAAATGCACCCAGTTTTAATTTCTTCGAAAATAATTTTTTGCGAAGTTCCTTCTTGAATAAAGTACGTAAACGTAGTTTATTGTCTATTCATACATTTTCCAAAGCTCCAGCCCGATATTTTATTTCCAAAAAAGTTCTTAGATTCGAAAAAAATTCGGAAAATTGAAAAAGTGAGGTCGGTAATGTAGGTATTTGACTGTGACGCATGCCCTTAATTTTGAAATGTCCGTGCACAAATGAGGGGGAAGTACAAAGTAGGCTTCTTTAGCACATACTGATGCGCAGTTGTATTTTACGGTACGTAGCTTCTATAACACGGTTCTGTTCCTAGCTAAGTGGTTGTAAAACCACCAGTTGATAAGTTGTTCCTGAAAACATATGGCACCAGCGTCGAGTCAGTTAAATTTGCGGTAAATTGAATGTTGCATGTGGAAAATATAAATTTGAGGAGGGGGTAGAAATTTAAAAATTCTACCAGGAACAAAAAAGAATTTTCTCATGCATAGTAAAGATTAGAAATTTGAGGTTAGTTCTCCAGGTGACTTATCCAAAATTTATTTACTACATTTTTGTCTGGATGGCTGTTTAAATTAGAATAAAGAATAAAAATGATAACGAATTTCGAACACAAATTCTATCTAGTCAATTTGATTGATTTGAAAGAGTTCAAGCTAAATTAAATGAGTACCAAGATCATGAAATTTCAATTCAATTCAACGACGTTGGTAGAAGTTTTTAGGCTTTTCCTCACTTTCTCACATTGGGATAGAGAACCACCACCCTTGGAGTATCGTCTGCGTGAAAACAATTTCTCAATAATGTTCTTGTACTTGGTATTATTGCTAATACGAATGAGTTCAGAGGGACTGTAATGCTTCTTGTGAGCGTTTATGTTGATGAGGATTTCCTAATAGTTATTAAGGTCGCTCAAGACTGCTCAGGTGCCTGTCTAAATAATAATTCGAGAAGAGCAACAGTTTTCAAGTACTGTTTATCTCCCACGTGGATGAAGCGATCACCAAAATTGCAGGTATATCACCAATCATGGGAGCATCGCCTAGTCTTCGTACACCGTACACCATCTCCAAATATTGTTTTCTATTTTGACTGAGCATCCTGAGGAACTTGTTGGTGAGTTACTGATAATTATCTACAGGCTCTCTTGCAGTTACTCCTTCAACAATTGTTATATCTAACTGCTCAAAATCCTTGTCTTTATCATCAGCAGCCGTCATAAATGATGCGTTCTCATCATCACCATCATCGTAATTATCAAAATCATCTTATTGTTCAATTTCTGTAGGTAATAATTGTTGTATTTCATCGTTAACATCACGAGGTGGTTGCTTTATTTTTTGGCTTTCATACTTTCGTCATAGGCTTCACTCCTTTTTAGCATTCAATGCTTCCGCCGTATTGTATTACTGGTTTCAACAATTTGACGTAAAGTATCCATCTGCTTGCTGAAATCCATATTGATTTGACTGCAGCTCAATCAATAGTTACGACCAGTTAAGAAGCAATCTTCCATTCAATATTTTATCAACCAACGTATCTTTGCTATCATCCCTTTTTCCAACCACATTAGCCATCTACATTCTGCACCTCCACCACCACCACCACCTGTGCACACTTTACCCAACGTTGAATCAGCGTTGCTTCAACGTTGAACCACCACCACCACCGTCAACATCACCGCAGCCGCCACTTCCATCTTCAGATGGATTATATGAAATGATGAAGAAGACGTACTCTCAACCAAGTCGAGAAATCTGCTGTATGATGCTCCATACAGATCCTAACGAACTTGTGGATGCTTTGCGATTCTACATGACCTCTCATAAATTATTACAAAGTCCCGAGTGCCAAGCAAATGTCCACGTATTGCGTCAAAGAAACATAATATTTTAGCGAGGATGACAATTATGAATTTTTGTTCTCACTATGTTTAATTCGTATAATTACGTTATGAGATTATTATGTTGAACATTAGTAACGTTCAAATCCTTAGCTACTCAAATTATTGATAGATGGCACTGCTAAACATTTAGTAAATCTGTTAAGTATCATTTCTTATAGCGTTGGATAGTCATAGACCACGTTAGGTTGCTTTCAAAATCCAACATATTTCAGGCTGTTGTCCCCTTCAGCGATGAACTTTACAAATTTTGTTGGGTTGAATATAAAATCTGAAATATTTCTCGCTATCGGTCTTATCAGTGCTGGACTTCTACCAAAGTCGTTGGGATTAACCAAAATTTCAGGCTCTTGATACTCATTCATTTTAGCCTTAACTCTCTTAAATTAATTAAATTTCCCAGATAAGATTTGTGTTGAAATTTTTAAATCATTTTTATTCTTTAATCTAATTTGAACAGCCATCCAAAAATAAATGTAGTGAATACATTTTGGATAAGTCACTTGGGCACCTTACCTCAAGTTTCTAATCTTCACTACGCCTGAGGAAATTCTTTTTTGCTTTTGGTAAAACTTTTAAATTTCTACCCCCTCCTTAAATTTATATTTTCCACATGCAACTTTCAATTCGCCGCAAATTTAACTGAATTAAAGCTGGCGCCATATGTTTTCAGTCACAACTAATCGAATGGTGATTTCTTAACATGTCATTATGGTAGTTTTATGAAGCCACACGACTCGAGAGATATTTTATTAAACTTTTCAGTAGAACCTTTTCAGAAACGCACCATTTCGGACTTTATGAACTGTTAGAAATATTCCAAATAGCCTTCATAATTTGGAATAACTAAACATGCAAGAATAGAAGATAATTTACATCATTCAGAAAATTTAAAAAATGAAGGTATACGTCTTTTTAATAACAGACAAAACTAATAGCATATTATTATTTGCACTCGTCAATATCTATGAAATAGTTATGCTCGCAACCAGCTCGCATTCGAAAATTGGTTGATAATAGTGGAGAATTTTTCTCGGCCTACATGCTTACTTATTTGTGCCAATAACGATTGGTACTTGCCTAACAACCGTACAATTCTCACATTTTTATGTTTCAATCGATTTTCATAACAAAATATCAAGGTCACCGTTGCCAAGCAATTTTTGTTCAAAACAGTTCTGCTGTGTTGGCAAAAGGTGAAAGACGTGTTAACGGGCATAGATTTTTTGTTTAACGAAACAATAAAAAATAAAAAAATGGCTCATTTGCAGTTCAAGAGTGTCCTATTCTTGATTTTTATAATAAAATTACAAGAAGCTTCCAAAGATTTCAGGTGGCCTCATTGTCTTTTTCAGCGACTGGAAACGAATTCTCGGACCTTTGAAACAATAATATTGATCGACAGCGGTACTGGTCACCCAAGAGATTCTAGTCTTGGCAATATTATACGAGAAATCACTGGAAATGTACCAAGCAGAGTTATTAACTTTTTGCGAGTGTCACCAAAAAGTATTAGACCTACAGGAGAAAGTCAAAGTTTACACGAAAGAGCAACATTTGTTGCAATCCTCGATGAGAGTATCATTCCTAAGAGCATAATAAAATTTTTGACGAGCATTTCACTGGCACAGAAGCATCCAAGGCTTTTAATAATCACTTTGCTAGACACAGAAAGTAGTAGCCACGAACAAATACTTCGCTACGCATGGTCCAAAAAGCTTTTGGACTTCACAGTTCTCGATATTGTCAAGAAAAAGGAGTCGTCTAATCGAAAACTCACCTGCGCTTCTCAAGTGATTACAAAACAAAGTACTGCAGTCGTGCATTACTTCAATCCCTTTACCCAAATCTATACCAGGGAGAAATTTTCGAAAGGAGCGTCAATTTTTCCGGAAAAATTACACGATTTAAATGGCACTGAAATGAAAACCGCCTCAATAGATTTTCGACCCATGGTTCGGGTGGCCAGAAATCTTTCTGGATATCCGATTGAGGTTTCAGGACCAGACGCCGTGATTCTAAAAATCCTATCTGAGAAAATGAATTTTAATGTTGTAGAAATTGCCTCCAAAGAAGAATCGCTCGGCGACTACAATTGCGACAAAAGCAAGACAACTGGCTTAGTAAGAAAGGCTGTGAACGGAGAAATTCAGTTTTTCACTAATAATGTAATGAATGGCATTCGATGTGCAGAGCATTCAATCACATATGTCATTAGAACAGAAATGGTCCGCTTCTCCGCAGTGGTACCAGTTTTTTCCAAGAAGATTCGATCTGTATCAATTACAAGAACATCGTTTTATACAGGAATTCTCACTTGTTTACTGGTAACTTTGATCTGGTTAATTCTGCGCTTCTTCAAATTTGACAAAAGATTCTGGGTTCCCCTACACATTTTAGAAGCTTTCCTGGGACATCCAGTTCCCAGAGATGTGGTGAGGCATTCGGATCGAATTGCATTGTCCTTCATGCTGATTGGATTTTGGATTTTCTCATCTGCCTTTTACACGATCTTGATGGACGTAAAAATGATAACGAAGACAGAAGAAACGGTGAGCAGTTTGTTGGAGTTGCTTACTTCAAACCTCAAATCGTTCATGGGGATGAATGTTCGAAACTCTCTGCAATCAGCAGAAAACGATGAAGTCATTCAGGCTTTCCTAGATGAATCCAAAAGCATTCGAAGCGATCAAGACTGTCTTGATTTATTATTGAAGTCTAGAAATCTTGCATGTATCATAGATGAAAGATTGGCACGAAGGTTCATCCTAGAGAATGTAGACGAAAATCATAGACCAGTTTTCAAGATCCTGAAAGAAAGTTTTTTGGAGAATCACAAAATCATGATTTGCGAGGCAAATTCGCCTTATCTCCATGAATTTGGTAGAAGATTAAGAGAGATTGACGAATCAGGGGTTATGGATAGATGGAGTCAAGAGCTCCTTCCCGATTCTATGAGAAGTTCCAGGCTTCCCAATGAAGGAGTGATGACTACGGAGAATATGCTGCTGATTCCCCTTGTTGTCGTCCTGGTTGCGGGATATGGAGTTTCATTTTTTCTATTTCTTGGAGAATTACTTATTAAATACATCGAGAACCTGATTCATCACGAGATATCATTTTGTTAAGGCAAGGTGACCGCTAGACCTAGGAAAATGGGTAAGTACCGATTGCTTTATCTTCGATTTTTATAGTTAAACTTACCTTAATTTGAAAATGACGAATACACTGTTCTAAGCAATTATCTGGATGCATGTATAAGCATGCGCATGAGCATGTGTGTACCACGCAGAAAAAAATTCTGTTGAACTTACAGGATTTTCAGTTAATTGATGAATTTAAGAGTATTTTCTGTAATATTTACTGAACTTTTCTGTGAAATTGACAACTTTAAATTGTAAAATCTAATCAAAAAGTCTGTAAATTTCACAGAAAGTATCCGTAAATTTGTAAAATTTCTGAAAATTCAGTAAACTCTGCAGAAAATTCGGTAAGCATTACAGATAAGCTATGCTGTCCCTATTGTAACTGAAAACCCTGTAGCTTTAGCAGACTAATTTGTCTCCGCGTATGTGTATGGGCATGAGCGTGGATGTATATGTAGGTGAATGTGTATGTATGTGTATGTGTATGTGTATGTGTATGTGTTTGCTTATGTGTATGTGTATGTGGATGTCACATTATGAGAGCTTATTTCTACCAGTAATATATCTTCAAACTGACAGAAAGATTTCTTAAACTGACTATCGCGGATATCTTTATATCTTGACGTTTCGAGACCACCTAAATCAAAGCAACTGTCTTTATCCTGGTGTCTGACCAGCCTCGTTGCCCTTGTCGTCTGTATACCGGATAACTTTTGAAAGGCTATCCGAATTAGCTTAAAATTCGACACAAGTTTTCAGGGACCAAAAGGAAAGATCAAGTTTGTGATCCAGCAATTTTTACTAACGGTTCGGGTTTTAACCACAAAAAAAAAATCTATTTTGCGCTCAAACTATGCAAGATAAGAAAAAATATGAATAAACAAAAAATAGTGCACCAAAAAAGGATCAACAAATTTTTTATATAATATTTTTTGAGATGACGCGCAGTATTTGTTTTAATCGTGGAAAATATACAAAAAATTAAATTTGAAGAAACACGACACAAGCTACAAATAGAATGAATACACAGAAGATGTTCATCCAAAAATGAGCCATACATTTATTTTCAATCATTACTTGATAAAATATGTAGTTTTTGTTTTACTCAAAAAAAAACATCGTAAATAAAAAAAAATTAATTTTTGGAAAAACGACACAAGGTACAAAAAAAAATTGATAGACGAAAGCTGTTAGCCCAGAAAAGAGCTATGCTTTTTTAAGTGATCATTTTTCGACGTGACACGTAATTTTTGTTTTAATCGCAACAAATAACATCACGAAATAAATCAAATGAATAATTTGGAAAGACGACACAATGTACAAAAAAAATGGACACAAGATGCAATAAAATGTTTAATAACAAAATTGATTTCTTTACGGGATGCGCTCTTTTTTCAATTATAGAAACTAGTTAATGGAAATATGCCTGTTTCAATATTAATCCATATCGATGATTATTATTATAATGGATTGCAATACTATATGTATATTCATCACAATGATACATTTTTCAGGATAGCCGAAAATTAAAATTGATGCAAACTAAGAAACAAATATTGAGGTAAACATAATAAATTAAATTTGTATTCATTTCGAAATGACTGAATAAGCAGCCCCAGACCCAGGTACAGAGATAAATATAATATACATGTAATATAATAGAATTAAACATAATGTGAACAAGTTCTCATGTTGGACAAAATCAGGTGCGAAGTACGAAATGAGTGATGAGAATGTGTTCGTTAAAGCCGAAGGCACTCTGACAAAAGAGGATTCACAATCACCAAATTACATTTGTCGATGATTTGGCCCTTTATTTTGAAAGGTCCCTGCACAAATGAGGTGGGATGTTCGAAGTAGACTTCTATCGCGCTTAGTAATGCGCAGTAGTATTTTACGGTACATAGGTACTGTTTTGGTGAATTCTGTAACATGATTCTGTTCCCAACTAATTGCCGATAAAACAGGGGCTAGTCATTCACCGACAGGAGGTAATGGTTCGTATCGGTGCTAAGATACCACCAGTTGATAAGTGTTTACCAGTAACAGATGGCGCGACCGTAAAGTCAATTTAATTGGAGGGGTATCAAATGTTGCTCGTCGGGAAATTTAAATTTGAACAGGGGAGTTACCAATATATATATATATATATATACCGACCGTCTCCTGCATTTTCCCAGCAAGTGTCTCAGCATTTTGTTGACACGCAGAGATTCTTTTTAGGCTATTAACCAGCGAAACTTCGGCACCTCTTAGAGCGCCCATGATCAAGACGATTAGCTTAACAGAATATTCCGGGTATAATCGTCGCTACTCCCTCATAAGGTCTTTATACCTCTCTTTATTTTCTCTCTCCTTGGCTGTGACGTTTTTGTCAGCTGGTGCCGAAAATTCGGTAACGAACATGGTTCCTTTCTCGAAGTCAAGGAGAACTATGTCAGGCCTCGAGTGCGTAACAGAATCAATTGTCGAGAATATGAAGTCCCAGTATATGCGGCACTTTTCATTTTCGACAATTGACTTTATTTCTCTAGGAGCGTTTAGCGAAGAGGTATTTGGTCTAATGCCGTAAAAGTGACAGAGTTGGTCAATTAGATGCTCGGGGTGTGCATGACACGCTCGGCAGCTATCATCGGGACTGCCTTGGCTCAAAATGTGGCGACGGCATGCTAGAGTGGAAAATGACACCGTCTTGACATGCCAGAATGAAGCCCTCCGTGCCCGACTTCAATCCCGGTGATCTAAGGAAAGCAAACGTTAGCTCATACGACATCAATTAATCTTCCACATTTCTGTGGGAGATGCCGTGCATCCTCTTGTCCAGGAGTTATTGGCGGAAGTTTTTCTCCTGTTTCTCCTGAGTGCTTCAGCAGCTTCCTACGCTGTTTTGTACGGAAACGCTCCTTTGCCCACTTCTCCGTGCTTTCTGATCATTTCAAGAAGAGGGTCTCTTCCATTTGCGACTATATGCGCTATACCCAGAATAATCCTGTTGTGAAGACATTCAAGATTCAGTATTTCGCGACCACCTTGACGGCGTGAGAT
This sequence comes from Andricus quercusramuli, assembly GCA_932178445.1. Classification (NCBI taxonomy): domain Eukaryota; kingdom Metazoa; phylum Arthropoda; class Insecta; order Hymenoptera; family Cynipidae; genus Andricus; species Andricus quercusramuli. The sequence goes on along the minus strand of CAKNXH010000340.1, from coordinate 33,058 downwards.
GTAAAGTCGATGAACAGAAGGCTTAAGGTGCATGCTTTTGTTCATGTGCATCACCTTTCGGGACCCGATATCGAGGGATCTAAGCTTGTCTTCCGTCCATGGAACTACTCCAAATGAATAGAGTACTAGTAGTTAGCAAACATGTTCGTTACAAATAATTTGTTCCTCGCCGACAGTTCAAAAGACCATATCCGTCGGATGAGACGTTTGTATCTTCATCGGAGTGTATCCTTTATAGATGTCACGTCCTGAATGCGGCTCTGTGGCACGCCCAGATATGTATAGGTCTCTCCAGCGCAGATATATCGTATAGCGCTTCTGTCAACGAGCTCAGGATCTTCGGGAATAACTTTAAGTTTTCCTTTCTTCAGATTAACCTTGGCACATTTTCTAACCCGTACTCCATTTCAATCCCTTGAGTGTACTCTTTGACAATTTTCAAAACTAGTTGTAGTTATTCTTCATTCCTAACATAGATCTTAAGATCATCCATGTAAAATACATGAGTCACCTTATGATTTCGGTTTCCAGATTTTCCGCAGAAGTAACCTTTGGAATGGCGAAGTGCGAGAGATCGCGACAGTAATGTGAGGCAAAAGATTAATCTAAAAAAATTAAAAATTGATCTCTGTATGCACCTCACCAGCCTCTACTCTACTTGTTTGAGGTAGTTCAATGGACGAAGACGAGCTTAAGGCCCTTGATGTCACCACAGTCAGTTCCGCGATTATACATTTCACGCCGTCAAGGCGGACGCGGACTTCTGAATCTCCAGTGTCTTCATCACCGAATCGTTCTAAGTACAGCTTACATCGTTGCGAATGACGGGGATACACTCCTGAAGATGGTCAGGAACGACGAGATGATTGGCGAAGGAGCGTTCCTTTAAAAAGCCGCGGAGCAAGCAGTCGAGATGCTCGGTCTGAATTTGAACATCAGAAGTGAGGAAAGTGCATCACTCCATCTAGATGCTTGACTTCTAAAAGGCAAAGTAAATAAAACAGAGGTTGGAAAATTTCACCAACAGCTACTCGACAAGAAAATGCACGGAAGCTTCCACAGAAATGTAGACGACAGTTGCTCTTAGTGAGACATTGCAGTGGTGCTCCCGAAGCCCCCTAGCTTCTCATCCAGTTTTTAAT
>CAKNXH010000340.1:0-31906 GCA_932178445.1 Andricus quercusramuli | reverse complement strand
TGCAGTGGTGCTCCCGAAGCCCCCTAGCTTCTCATCCAGTTTTTAATATTTTTTACCAACAAAATTTCTTTGCGATTAAGAGCTGTGGAAATCTTTTCAAGTATAAGGGCTATTAGAAAATTTCTTTTTTCTGAGAAAAAAAGCTTTCAATTCATGGTAGCCTACTCGGGATAATTTGAAATTAACTGAAAAGTAAAACTAGAATAAAAAAATAAAAACACTAGTAAACAGAAGATTTCAATAAATGCAGATTTTCACTATGCTAGATAAATACAACAATATATAGCAGTATATAGGTCGCCTTTTTGCTCCGCAAACTTTTTGTGTGTGCCTGTGTCACTTTCAGTTTGATAATTTCATGATATTTTGAAAATTGGGTTTTTATAAGAGGGATTGTGAGTATGTACATCTATTAATTCAAAGTTGATGTGAGTATACAAAATATTCCTTCATTGGAAATGAATTGATTGTCCCAAATATTCATACATTTTATGGAAGAATAAGGAAGTTGAGTTATTTATAATATTTGAAAATTGGGTTTTTCACATGAAATCTGTTTTTATTAACGTAATTCAACATGATGAGCTACGACTAAATTCCACCTATAAGTCTCTCACCTCTTTGTTTCCTTTTGATATCTTTGCTGTGATGCCCCACGATTATTTTAAGACGATATTTTAAGATTTAAGATTATTTTAAGTTTGAAAACAAATGTTTCTCTATTGTAAAAATTACACTTCAAAATCTAAATAGGTATCAATAGCGACTTTGAAAACTTTTTTTCTAAATTCCCAGAAAAACGTGTCACCTAATTTCCTATGAGGAACCAGGTGTATTTGGAAAAACTCTCCTGTTCGAAGTGAACAACTTGCTTATTTGAAAATGCAAGCGCTCTGTTTCAAAATATGTACTTAGATCAAGAAATTGTATATCATAAAACATATTGATTTTTATATACTTCTTACGTTTTTTATCTCAACTCCTAATCGCGAAAGTTTTGAAGAAATTAATTTTTGAATTTCTGTAATTAATTTTGAATGAAAAATTTTGCGATAACAAAAAATAGAAAATAATGCTAAAACTCAATAAATAGAATATTTTCAATTATGAGCATGTTTATTCTACAATCATGATTTACAACAAAAATAGAAAGATTCTATTCTTCCATTTCTTTCTTTTCTTTTTATTTCCTCGACGTTGTGATGGTAATTTTATGAAGCCACGCGACTCAAGAGATATTTTATTATCCTTTTAAGTAGAGCATTTGTAGAAACTCACCATTTCGGACCTCATGAAATGTTAGCAATATATTGAAAATAGCCTTCATAATTTGGAATAATTGAACATGAATAAATAAAAAATAATTCACATTATCCAGAAAATGTTAAAAATAAAAGTATATGTCTTCTCAATAACAGACAAGACCAGACCAGCTCGTATTTGAAAATTGGTTAATAATAGTGGAGACTTTTTCTCGGACTAAATACTTACTTATTTGTACCAATAACGATTGGTACTTGCTTAACAACCGTACAATTCTCACATTTTTATGTTTCAATCGATTTTCGTAAGAAAATACCAAGGTCACCGTTGATAAGCAATTTTTGTTCAAAACAGTTCAGCTGCGTTGGCAAAAGGTGAAAGACGTGTTGACAGGCATACATTTTTTGTTTTATGGAAAAATAAAAAAACACGAAAATGGCTCATTTTCAGTTCAAGAGTGTCCTATTCTTCATTTTTATAATAAAATTACAAGAAGCTTCTAAAGACTTCAGGTGGCCTCATTGTCTTTTTCAGCGAATGGAAACGAATTCTAGGACTTTTGGAACAATAACATTGATCGAAGGCGGTACTGATCACCAAATATATTCCAGTTTCAGCAAAATTATACGAGAAATCACAGGAAATGTACCAAGCAGAGTTATTAACTTTTTGCAAGTGTCACCAAAAAGTATCAGACCTACAGGAGAAAGTCAAAGTTTACACGAAAGAGCAACATTTGTTGCGATCCTAGATGAGAGTACAATTCCTAAGAGCATGATAGACTTTTTGATGGACGTATCGCTGACACACAGCCATCCAAGGCTTCTGATGATCATTTCGCTAGCAACAGGAAGTGGTAGCCATGAAGAATTACTTCGCTACGCATGTTCCAAAAAGTTCTTGGACTTCACAGTTCTCGATATTGTCAAGAAAAAGGATTCAGATCGAAAACTCTCCTGGGATTCTCAAATTGGAAGAAAACAAGAAACTGCAGTGATGCATTACTTCAAACCCTTTACTAAAATCTACGCCAGGAAGGAATATTCGACCGCAGCGTCAATTTTTCCAGAAAAACCGGGCCCGAAGCAATGATTTTCAAAATCCTATCTGAGAAAATGAATTTCAAAGTTTTAAAAATTGCCACCAGAGCAGAAACGTTCAGTGAATACAACTGCAATAAAAGTAAGACAACTGGCTTTCCGAAAAAGGCTGCGAACGAAGAAATCAATTTCATCACAAATAATGTAATGTTTAGCATCCGATGTGAAGAGCATTCCGTCACGCATATTATTAGAACAGAAATGATTCGTTCCTCTGCAGTGGTACCAATTTTCTCAAAGAAAATTCATTCTCTCACCGTGAAAAGTACATCATTTCACACAGGAATTTTGACTTGTTTCTCAGTAACTTTAATATGGCTGGTTCTGCGCTTCTTGAAATTTGACAAAAAAAATTCTGGCTCCCTCTACACATTTCAGAAGCTTTACTGGGATATCCAGTCCCCAGAGATGTTGTGAAGCATTCAGATCGAATCGCATTGTCCTTTATCCTGATTGGATTTTGGATCTTCTCCTCCACTTTTTACACGATATTAATGGATGCTGAAATAACAACAAAGACAGAAGATACTGTTAACGCTTTGTCACATTTTCTCCCTGCAAATCTCAAACTATTTATGGCGGCGAATACTCGAAACTCTCTGTTGTCAGCAGAAAATGGTGCAGTCATTCAGGCTTTGCTCAATGAATCAATGATCTTTCAAAGCGAAAAAAATTGTGTTCAGTTATTATTGAAATCAAGGAATCTTGCATGTTTCATGGAGGAAAGATTTGCAAGAAGGTCAATCCTAGAGTACGTAGATGAAGATCATAGGCTAAATTTGAAGATCCTAAAAGAGAGTTTCTTTGAGAATCTGAAAGTCATACCATGCGAAGCCAATTCACCTTATCTCCGTGAATTTGGTCGAAGATTGAGAGATTGACCAATCAGGGCTTATTGAAAGGTGGAATCAAGAGCTGCTTCCGGATTTTGTGAGAAGTTCCAGACTTTCCTATAAAGATGTAACTACTACGAAGAACATTGTGCTGATTCCCCTCATTGTGATCCTGGTTGCAGGATATGGAATTTCATTTTTTGTATTTTTTGGAGAGTTACTGATTAACTACATCGAGAACCTAATTCATCACCAGATATCTCTTTGCTGAGGCAAGGTGACCACTCGACCAGGAAAACTACGTAAGTATCGAATGTTTTATTTTAATTTGCTAATCTTCTGTACGCTGTGACGAAAAATAGTAACAAAATGATTAAAAACAGATGGTATTTCCTGAAAATATAGAATAAATGTTCCATCTTACACAGGTCAAAAATCCTGACGATTTGAAAAACACCCACCTTCATAAAAATTATATAAACAGTAAATTTTCTTCAACTATAGAGTTCCTGACGCACTTCTGGTAAAAATTTATTGCCACGGTAATAAATAAAGTTTTGTTCCCGTTTTGTGCTCTAGCTGTTAAAAAGTATACATTATGAAGAATGATGCAGGAAACAAAGTAAAATTACCAATATTCTCTGTTCTTGAAAAAAGCTGAAGAAAATCTATATATTGAGTTGGAACTCTTTATGTATTTGCCATATTTCCAACTTGCAAGGAAATCGGTACCTACAAGTTTCTCTAATTCTGTTTTAATCATCGTTCCTCTCATGGAAAGACTTACGGATGTAACAAATTAAAAAATATCATTTAAATTGATTCCAGAACTTGACTTTATTTCATAACTGCGCGTTATTTGTTTAACTGTTCTAGTATTTCGCTTTGAGTTAAATTCAAGTATCCTTCCTTTTATTAATTAAAAGACAGATATTTTATAAATGTAATTTAACAACGCGTTTTCATAATCTGACTTGAGGTTCTATTCAATCGGATCCTTAGGCTACCGAAGAAATTGTTTCTGAACTGTTAATAAAAAAAATTAAAGTAGAAAATGAAAGAAAAAGTAAGTCCTTATCCGCGACTCAATCACGAGGTGGCTAGTCTCTTCCAATTAATTCTATAGAAAAATTCAGTGAAGATTCCTTCAAAGCAACCACTTCTGTTTCCAGACGATTTTGTGAAAATTCGAAGCAGATTTCATATCAGTCAGAGAAAAATCGGTGGAATTACTGAAACTTCCCGCCTGAATACACAGAATAAAACATTGTTGAACCTTATTTGGAAAAAAAGCTGTAAACAAAAAATCATTGCATGGATAAATATTTTGGTGTCAAGAACTTCAACTTCATTAATTTGAAAAATAGCTTTGTCTCGCCATTACTTACAGTATCCGCTTGAAGCTTAGACCTTTGAGGATTACATCAATCATGGCAAAGAGAAAGGATAAGTTTCTGAAGTTCATCTGAAGTTTGGTATTAATGGTGGTGGATTTCTGAAGGTATGTCTATCTACCCATCATCAACTTGACAAACATCGACAAAAGTCTTACCAGGTGGTTTCTGCTAAACGCCCTAAAGATTTTAGTATTAAAAATTGCCTATACTCCCATTAGCGCAATAGAAAAAACAGGAAAACAACAGGAAAAAGAAGCCTTTCTCATGCACGCGTACTTACGAAAAAAAAAACTTCGAGCAGGAGCTACTTACCGAACTATATGCAATACACCTCAAAATTTTGTGGATTGGCATGAAACAGGAGCCTAATAATTTTCAATTCAACGTTTTACTGTTGCAAAGAGACTACATTTTTTTCTTAAAAAGTGTCCTAACATTGTCCTTACCGAACTCATGATAAAAATTCGAAATTAATTTTATTTGTAAAACCTTTAAAAAAATTTTTTTCATCTAAAAATAATTTTGATGAATCACTAAAAAGACATCAAAAGAAAACAGAGAGTTGAGAGAGCTTGCAGATCGCATTCAATCCTATCTCACCGTGTCGAAGTTGACGTAAGAGTGAAAAAAATTAGAAAATTCGATTGTATGATGTCAAAATTTCCTGATGACAAAAATTAATTACTAAAGCTCAAAAATAAGGCGCGCCTGTGAGGCGCCTGTGAACGCATTCACTTGGTGAAAATTTTAAATTTGAATAAAAAATGCGAGTTGTGATTTTCAGTCTTTTTACATTCTTATTTTAGTATAAAACTAATGTTTTATGTAAAATTTGACATTGTCGGTTTTCATCAAATGTCCACGTTTTGAGACCTCCTGAGTCAGAAAAAAACGATTTTTACGAAGGTGTCTGTATGTCTGTCCGTCTATCTGTCTGTCTGTAGTATCGTGTAGGCACGATAACTTTCGAAAGATTGATCAGATTGTATTATGCTTTGGCACACTTTTTTATGGACTGAAAAGAAAGAATGAGTTCGTTAACCAGTTTTTTCGGATGAAAGTTCATAAATTGAGCACATTTGGAAAATTGTTGAGACATTTTAAGCCGAAAAACACACGATATGAAAAAAAACAGAGAAGAAAAACGTTGCTTTTTGAACACATTACAACATTTCCATAACAACTTTTTGAATTTGAAAAAAATTTTTTAAATCAAATTTTGATCGCACAAAAAACTAATGAGAAACCAAAAATTCGATTTTGCTGTCAAACTATGCAAGATACGACAGAAGATGATTCGACTAAAATTATGCACCTAAAAAGGATCCACAAATTTATTATTACTTACTTTTTGACATGACGCCTAGTTTTTGGTTTATTCGTAAAAAACAGCATTGAAAATAGAAAAATTTAAATTTTCAGACGAATAACACAAGCAACGAAAAACATGACGGAGACAAAATTTGTTCATCCAAAGAGAGGTACAAATTTGTTATGAATCATGTTTCGACAGGATGCATTGTTTTTGTTTTATTCGTGAAAATAACATTGACGGTAAAAAAAATCATGTTTGGAAAAAAATGCAAGGTACGAAAACAAATGAATTAACAAAAATTGTGCATTCAAAAAAGATTCACAAACTTGTAATCAATTTTTGTTGTAAGAATTTATTCATAATAAAAAAATTATCTTTTTTGAAAAACGGACAAGCTAGAATAACATTTTAACTAATAAAATTTCTCGCCTAAATTATATCATTATTCTTCATTTAAAATCAAATACAAATTCAGTAATTTGTATATACTAAATAGTCAAATTCTCAACTGAAGGAGATAAATGTTCAACCATACATGAAATAGTTGAATTTACAGTTAAGAAAATTAATTGACAAGACAATATTTACTTTTGAACGAAAAAAAGTTCTTTGAACTAAAATGATGAATTATCGACTAAGAAAATGAATTTTTAATAAAGTAGTTCCAGTTTCAACAAAGTAGATGAATTTTGAACCAAAAAATGTTTTTCAGTCGGTTTTCACGAATAGCGAAAATGTTGAAAATTTCATCAAATTATCATATTAGGAGAAAAATCCTGGGAACAACGTAAGATTTGTATTTAGGTTTTGCTAAATAAATCCGTGAGTATTCGAAGTGATTAAGACTGTATTCAGCTATTATTGAAATCAAGGAATCTTGCCTGTGTCATAGCTGGGAGATTCGTAGTTTTTGTAGAACTTTTTAAGCTCAGCAAAATGTTTCTCATGCATAAGAAGAATTTATAAAAAAAAAAAATTCTTGTGGACACAAAAATCATTAAGTGCACATACAATTCACAGGGTATCTCCCGTATAAGAGAGAAGATCAGAAAATAATGGAAGAAAAAGAACGAATAGGGTTTTTCATGGAAATCTGTTTGTTATATTTTCAATATAATCGATGCCATTTTGTTAATTTTAAACTCCTCAAATATTTATCAATGGAGTTAAAGAGAAAACGATAACTCGATAAATCTCTCAAGTATGAGAAACAAAATATTTAAACATCTTGATTAAGTGACAAGTTATTGGTGCTAAAAAAATGAAATAAGGTATTTTTTCAAATAAACTTCAAAACTAAAATAGTGATAACATCGTGGAAAATTATTTAGTCTCGAATCGGAAAAATAAGTGTCGCCTAATATCCTTTAAATGCAACATATTTTGTCGCTCAGACATTCTATGACTTGAACGGCCCAAACGATTTGAAATGGATTCGATTTTTGATGGATTCATCGATTAGAATACCGAAAATCGGTATATTGGAGATGGGAAATTTGTACACACCCTGTTTCCATGTGCATGGAGGTACTTTTTCAAAATCCTTTCCAATTTAGGTCAGTTTTGTTTCTTCATAGAGGGAGGTTTGTAATGCCCTAAATTCTCAAATATACTTTTTTGACCTATTTTTTTGCATAATGCGTGACTTTTTTCAGATCACCATATTCTAAAAAGAAAAAGAGCTATGATAATGAAATTTTGATGAAGTGTAGCTCTTATTGATATCCAGGTCTGATAGGATTTTGAGCTAGAGCGATTATTTACAAATAGTTTTTTCCTTGGGTTAAGAGATTTCAAAAAGAAAATTTTAACGAGTTTATATAAGAAAAGCTTTTTTGATATTCAAAACACAACGATACCATATCTAGCGCATTCGTTCGCGTCTCTGAAACGCATCGATCGACTTATTGCTGAAACTTTTTTGACATAATAGTACCGATTTATAAAGTTTCAAAAAATGGTTTATTCTGTTTATATGAGAAAAACTTTTTTGATATTCGAAATACGACAATATTATATTATATTATAGTTCGTGTCCTTAGAACGCATTGATTGACCTATTGATAAACCTTTTATGATCCACCATTACCTATTTACGAATTAAAAAAAAATGGTTTATTCTTTTTATATGAGAAAATATTTTTCGATATTCAAAAAACGACATATATTACATGTGAAGTATTTTTTCGCGTCCTCAAGACGCATCGATTGACCTCTTGGTGAATGTTGGTGTATTCTGTTTATATGAGAGAAACTATGTTCATATTAGGAGTATTACAGTACTGTCACTGACGTGTTTGTTTGCATATCTTCGAAACACGTCGAATAAACTATTGACGAACCTTCTAAGACCTCTTATAATCTAGCAATACATTTTTTTTCTCATGTTAGAGAAAAACTCCCTCTATGAGGAAGCAAATTCATTTGATCCTAATGAGGAAGTGAAATGCTCATAAAATGAGCACAAATCGATACACCCATAGTGGATACTCCATAGCACTTCGCAGCCGTATCTTGATCTATTCTGTTCTGGGTTTCCCTGAATAATTTTTCCATGAAATCAAATTTCCAAATGAGTTTCGCACACAACAATGTGAAAAGTTGTTTCTCAGTTTAGAAACTTACAACAAAAAGGACTTGTTATTTCATGCACAATATTTTCTCGTCCACACTCAAAATACTAAGACGTGATTGTCTTGATAAATCGAAAAAAAAATCAATGAATAAGAAAAAAAAGACATAAGTGAATTACATTTTATCTTGAGTACCTTTAAAATAGTTTTGCTTGAGGCAAGCTCGTATAGAAAGTAGGTTAATATAGTAAAACCTTTTTCTTGTGTTCTGGACACACTCATTAGTATTCAATAATAATTCGTATTCACTCAACTTTATTTCAATCATCCGGCATAAAACAATATAAGGACCATCGTTGCTAAGCAATTTTTATTCGAAACAGTTCTTGTGCGTCGGCCGAAGGTGAGAAACGTGTTGAAAGCCATCAATTTGTTGTTTCATAAAACAATAAAAAAATACCACGATGGATCATTTGCAATTCAAAAGTATCTTACTCTTCATTTTTCTGATAAAAGCACTAGAAGCTTCCAAAGATTCCAGGTGGCTCAGTGCGCTTTTGAAGCATATGAAGAGTGATTTTTGGACTCCCGAAACAATAATATTGCTCGACGACAACACTGATTTTCACAGAGATTCAATGTTCAGCGAAATTGTACGAGAAATAACTAGCAGCGCACCAAGTAGAATAATAAACTTTTTGAAAGAGTCACCAAAAAGTATTAGACCTGCAGGAGAAAGTCAAAGTTTTCATGAGAGTGCAACATTTTTTGCAATTCTAGATGAAAGTACGATTCCTAATAGAACAATAGAATTTTTAGTGAACGTATCAGTAGCACAGAGCCATCCAAGACTTTTGATGATCCTTTTACTAGCAACAGAAAATGGAAGCCACGAAGAATTACTTCGCTACGCATGGTCCAAGAAGTTCTTGGACTTTACAATTCTCGATATTGTCAAGAAAAAGGACTCAGATCAAAAACTCTCCTGGGATTCTCAAATTACAATAAAACAAAGTACTGTGGTAATGCATTACTTCAATCCCTTTACCCAGATCTACACAAGGCAAAAATTTTCAAACGAAGCGTCAGTTTTTCCCGAAAAATTACACGATTTGCATGGAACTGAAATGAAAACAGCTTCAGTAGATGATGGACGCACGGTTCGGGTGGATTACAATCTTTCTGGATATCCGCTGAAGGTTTCAGGACCAGACGCAGCGATTCTCAAAATCCTATCTCAGAAAATGAATTTCAAAGTTTTAGAAACTGCCTCCATAGAAGAAACTTTCGGTGACTACGATTGCAACAAAAGTAAGACAACAGGCGCCGCAAAACAGGTTGTGAAAGGAGAAATCAATTTTATCACAAATAATGCAATATTTATCATGCGATGTACAGAGCAGCCCGCCACCTATATTATTAGAACAGAAATGATTCGTTTCTCCGTAGTGGTACCAATTTTGTCAAAGCATGTTCATTCTGTATCAGTGACAAACACATCGTTTTACACGGGAATTCTCACTTGTTTCGTAGTGATTTTATTGTGGCTAATTCTCCGCTTCTTGAAATTTGACAAAATGTTCTGGCGTCCTTTACACGTTTTAGAAGCTTTGCTGGGACAGCCAGTTCCCAGAGATGTGGTGAAGCATTCAGATCGAATTGCATTGTCCTTTATCCTGATTGGATTTTTTATCTTCTCCTCTACTTTTTACACGATATTGACAGACATCAAAATAATAACGAAGACAGAAGATACGGTTAACACTTTGTCCGATTTACTCACTGCAAACCTCAAACCATTTATGTCGGCGAATACTCGAAACGCTCTCTTGTCAGCAGAAACCAGTGCAGTCATTCAGGCTTTACTAAACGAATCCAAGATTATTCAAAGCGATCAAGACTGTATTCAGTTATTATTGAAATCAAGGAATCTTACATGTGTAATAGGTGAAATATACTCACGAATATTTGTCCTGGAGAATGTAGACGAAAATCATAGGCCAGTTTTAAAGATCCTAAAAGAAAACTTTTTGGAGCATTTGAAAATCATGCTATGCGAAGCCAATTCGCCTTATATCCGTGAATTTGCTCGAAGACTGAAAGAGATTGACCAATCAGGGCTTATGCAAAGATGGAATCAAGAGTTGCTTCCGGATGTTGTGAAAAGTTCCAGACATCCCAATGAAGAAGTGACTACTACAAAGAATATTCTGCTGATTCCCCTCATTGTGATCCTGGTTGCAGGATATGGAGTTTCATTCCTTGCATTTTTTGGAGAATTACTGATTAACTACATCGAGAACCTAATTCATCACCAGATATCGCTTCGCTAAAACAAGGTGACAATTGGACCAAGCAAACTGCGTGAGTATTAATTTTTTTTTTTAATATAGACAGAACAAACCGATTACATAGGGTTGCTCTGGATTACCTAAATTATAGTGGATTGCGCCGCCTAAGCTAGACTCACTCATACTTGCCCAGAGTGTTCAATAAGCGGAAACACCAGTAAATTGCCGAAAATTGAAATAAAGCAGAGAAAAACGGGGAACACAAATTTGAACCGGGAATCACGTTTAAAGTTTTCGCAAATGTAATATTTTATATTATTCGTCATAGCAAGACAAATAAATTGAAGAATTGTGATAAATATGATAAAAAAATTATTCAGAGTGAAAACATTTCAAAAAATTTATAACAATTAAGAAGAATGTTCAAGCACTGAACAAATGGTATTCTCACAGAGATACAGTCGGTCACATAAGAGCGTAGTCATTGTTATTACTAAAGAAACGTACTAAACTGAACAATTCCACCAAATATTATTTTATTGAATCATGAGCTTGAATGCAAATACATTTAATAACTGGTCCAATCCCCGTTAGCTTCAATAATGGCCTGGCACCTTCGAGGCATGCTTTGGACTAGATTTTCCGCATATTCCTTGGGAAGCGACCTCCAAATTTTGCGAATTCGGCGAACTAGCTGGTTCAAATTGCAGGGTCTGTTTTTTCGAAGCATGCTTTATATTCGGAAAAGCCCAAAAAGATGATTCGTTGAAGAAGATGACGTTGTCCCAGTCGCGGTCCAAATTTTCTTCTGCCCAGTCAAGTCGTTTTTGGACGTGTTTTTCGCTCAGCATTGGTTTCTCCAATGTGCTCCGAAATTTCAAATCGTTTGCCATCAAATGTCTACGAATGGTTTCGTGCGATATTCGTAATCCTTTTTAGACAATAATCGCGCATGTTCTCGCAAAGTTAACGTCGGATCTTTTGAAAACATGGTTAAAATAATTTTTTCACCTTTTTCGGAGATCTTGCCGAAAGAGCCGCGATCGGGAAAGTCATCGACGTTTTTATATTGCTTATAACGGTTTACCCATTTGCTCACAAACTGTTTTGACTTTTGCATATATTTAGCAGCAGCCACCTGAGTCATTTTTGGTCCATTGGGGTGCAATCATAGAAAAACTGCCTCGAAGCGAGAGGCATAAGCTGCACTCATTTTGATAAACAATGCAAAACTGACTTTAAATGAAGAAAATATGATTGAATCATACAAAGCTATTTACCATTCGATGGTAATCGTGACTACGCTCTTATGTGACCAACTGTATAATAGTGAATTCTCAATCCACCCCAGGTCCTATAGAAGCCAATCCGGTTTTGTAATTCCTAGAACTACTGGCCTACGAAGTTTCTCAGTGGACAGGGCGAGAGACGGTTGCGACTCTCGCATCTGAAAGGTCGCAGTGGGCGAGTACTCAGTCGAGTATATTGCCCAATTGTATGCATTCCAATTGGAAACGGATCATGCGGCCCTGACTGTTGACGTTTCAAGGGTACGGATTTAGTAAAAAAGCCAGTGCAAGGCAATCCCACAAACTGTTATTATACTGGACTTGGAGTGTATTATGGAATTCTACTTTATTGGACAAGACTTCTTCAATTTTAACTTTATTGTTATTTTGCTAATATCTCTAAATATAATGATTTAAGAAAAAAACTGGATTCTGTATTTTTCAAATTAGGACATCCGATGTGGGAATAAGTTTTAATAAGGAAACAGTGATTTGATAACACTAAAGTAATGTCTACGCATTTTCTACAGCTAAACGAAAATTCCTCGTCAAAATATATATTTTCCTACATAGATAAGTGATATTTTTTGAAGTATGTTATTACGTTAATCGCCAAGGTTATTGATGAAAATTGTATTTTAGTATCCATTGAAAATAAATACAATTATAGATTATAATGAGATTGAAAATATGATACAAGTTCGATGTATAATTATTTATGGTATTGCAATTTGTAAATAGTGCTTAGATATAATTTTTTATTTATTCCGTTTGAGCGATTAATTGATTATTGAAGATCGATTATAAAAAAAACATTATAAAAATGATTTATTTTAATACTAAATGAATTCTAGATTGACCATTCTTAGATAAAGAAAATTTTCGGTAAGCTTTATGCAAGCCAAATAATTTTTGTAGTGATAACACTTTATTGTCTGAAAATTGAATTTTTGTCGTTCATAAGAAAAATCACAAATTTAAATTGTTCGACAAAAATTCTGCTTGCTACAAAAATGGCTTGGCGCGCATAAAATTTACAGGATATCTTTCTTATGGAAGTGTAAATTTTAAAAGACAGTGGAACAAATCAACAAGTAGAGTTCTTAAGAAAATAGGTTCTTTTTCATTTAAAACAAAATCGATGCCATTTTGTTGATTTTGAACTTTTTCAAAATTTGTCCATGGAATTCAAAAGAAAACGGTAAGTCGATAAATCTCACCAGAATCTAAAGAGAAAATTCAAATTTCCTAATGAAGCGAAAGTTATTAGTGGTCGAAGAAAGAAATGGGGTCTTTCTTAGAAAAATAAACTTGAAAATCAACATGATAATAACTTCGGAGAAAACTTTTTTGTCCTGAATCGAAAAATACGTGTCGCCTAATATCCTTTAAAAACAACATATATTTTATGTCCAAGTCATTCTACTACTTGAACTGTAGTAACTACCTTTTTGATTTGAAATGGATTTAATCTCATAATTAATCTGTCATACTAGAAGGTTTAAAATACTCGGTTGTAATCAATCTTCAATAATTAATCGCGAATGCCAAGGAAATTTAAAATTATTGCTAAGGTTTACTTATCAATTAGAATACCAAAAATTATCAAAATATATTTTTCCATGAAGTAACAACTGCCAATTCATTTTATTCGTAGTTCTAGTAAGAGAAGATTTGATATTCACTACCAGAAAAATCCAGAGAAAACCGAGAACCTAAAATCAAATTTCCAAATGTATTTCGCAGACGGAAAGGTGAGAAAAATAGTTTGTTAGTTTGGGAAGCTATTCAAAAAAGACTTCTTATTTCTTTCACAATCTTTCCTTGTTCACGCTCTTAATACTAAAACTGGATTGTCTTAATAAATTGATTTTAAATCAGTGGATAAGAAAAGGAGACAAAGGCGCATTATATGTTATCTTAAGTATCTTCCAAATAGTTTTGCTTGAGGAAAGCTCGTATGGGAATTAGGTTAATATAGGAAAGTCTTTTTCTCGCGTTCTCTACAGGCTACTTTGTATCCGATAATAATTTGTATCCACTTTGCTTCATTTCAATCAACCTGCGTAAAACAACAGAAAAGCTATCGTTGCGAAGCAATTTTTATTTGAAACACTTCTTTTATGTCAGTTGAAGGTGAAAGTTGTGCTAAAAGGCATCAATTTTGTTTAATAAAATAATTGCCAAATACTACGATGGATCATTTGCACTATGAGGGGGCTAGCTAAACGTTTCGCAGGCCCCGACATTATCCAAAATCAACTTTATATGAGCCTATTATTTTCGTCTTAATTTGTTCAAATTTGTGCAAACAACTTGAAACCCCAAAAACTACCCCCTAAGCAGCAAACATCATGGCAGAGGCAGCAAAATATTCCGCCAACCCCGACACTGTCCAAAATCAACTTTATATGGGCGCATTATCCTTGCCTGAATTTGTTTACATTTGTGCACCCAACTTCCGGGGCCAGCGGAACGTTTCGCTGGCCCCGAAATTACACAAAATCAACTTTATATGAGCGGATTACTCTTGTCTTAATTTGTTCAAATTAAGACGATAATAATCCGCTCATATAAAGTTGATTTTGGATAATGTCGTGGCCAGCGAAACGTTTTGCTGGCCCCGCCATAGCGTTGCCGCATGAGGGGTAGTTTTTAGGTGTTGAAGTTGGTTGTACATATATGAACAAATTCAGGCGAAAATAATCCGCTCATATAAAGTTGATTTTGGGTAATGTTGGGGCCAGCGAAACGTTTCGCTGACCCCGCCAGTGTTTTTTTGAGTTATCAGGTACTTCCGGTGTTGCACAAATTCTAATTTTGGTTGAACAAATTTGAACAAATTCTGCACTAAATATTTGGCCCAAAAAAAGTTGAATTTGCGTGGGTGGTGGGATCAGCGAAATGGTCCTTACATTGATGTGCATTCAGTGGCATTGCGGACAAAAATTCAATTGGTACTCATTTGAAGACATTAATTCGAAATTAAGTTTATAAGTTATATAATATAAGTTTTTTCTTGATGATCTCAAAATAATTGTGATGAATCACTGAAAATACATAAAAAGGAAACAGAGAGGTGAGAGACCTTTCAGGTCACATTCAATCGTAGCTCACCCTGTTGAAGTTGATGTGAGAATGAAAAAGATTGGAAGATTTTATTGCATTAAGTAAAAATTTCCGGATGAAAAAAATTAATTATTAGAGCTCAAAAATTAAGTGCGCCTGTGAGGCACGCGTCGATAAAATATAAAATTGGCGATGAAAGGATGCCACTGTAAACTTGCTCTTGTTCAATATTCGCTGAAACTATTTATTTTGTGTTATAATATATACTGCCAAATATTTTTAGATCAGAGTTCGGGGATAAAAGAATTTGCGAATCCACTTCATGTAATTATAGAATGAGTTTATTGTTAGAATAGTAATCAAAGAAATAATACAGTTGAATTCGGCACTTCTGCCCAAAGTTAACACGATAACGATCTCTTTGTTTCGGTTCTTAAACCCCGCTTTATCGGCCTTTTGCCAAGCACTAATTTCGACCTTATGCCCCGCTTCGATTTCTACACCAAACGACTTCTACGGACGGTCTCGAACCGACTGACCCTCCAGCCACTCACAACTACGCATGTATGCATCGACACTTCTGCCAACATAATTCTAGAGACAATAAGTATTGATGAAAAAAATAGATCCCTAACATTTGATACTTTAAAAGTTGATAATAGTATTTATTTTTCGCTTAAAATTATTTATTGAATCATTCTTTTCTGAAATATCATCATTAGTAATATTATTTTGGTTCTTGCTATAATAGTCAAAGTTTTTTCCGCAGATTTAATTTTTGGCACAAAAACTTACCTTGAGCTGCTCACTATGTGTGGATGTACCTTCAAGCTTTCCAACAGACAGATGATAAGTCTACGAGAGGTTGAATCGAAAGCTTTCCGGTAGCCAATCCAGGCCATTGACAGGACGCGCTGATGAGCGGTAGCGTCTTTACAGACACACCTGTCAATTAGCAGGTTCTCTCGACAGCCTGCTACACCTTTTTTCGAGCATCATTTTCGTACATCTCTCGCCATACAGGCTCAATTCGTCGAACGATCCTGTTGTTTCGGACAGCTGTAAAGATCTTATACAGTGTGTTTAAACAAGTTATTGGCCTGTAATTCTCTGGTCTGGACAAGTTGCCTTTTTTCGGTAGGAGTATAGTGCGTCCTAACACCAGCCACTGCGGAATGGGCGTCTCCGACTTTAAATATGAGGTGAATATGCGGGAAAAATGTTGGTGTATAGAAGTAAACTTCTTCCACCAAAAGTTCTTGATATAATCTGGTCCAGCACCGGAAAAGTTCTTCGTGCCTCCAAGTGCTTTTTTCCCCTCTTCGGCAGTGACTGATGGGCACTCCTCCTCAGATTTTATGAGGCTGTCGCAAAACTCCTTGAAGCGGATGATATTTTCAGTATCTTCTTTCAACTCTAGTGTTTTCGGGATCTTGTACACCTCTCTCCAAAAAGTCTCTACCTCCTTGGGCTTGGGTGGATTTTTTACAAAAACAGGGGGATCACTGAAGAGGCGCGATGGGTCAGCGAGAAACTGTTGATTCTCTCTGATCCATCTCTCCCTCTTCTGTATCCTCCTCCTTGCGTCAGATAACAGCCTTATTTTGTCAACAATATGCTGCTTGATTGTCAGCAGCTTTGACTTGTTTAGTGTGTGATTCAAGGTCCTTAGTTCTTGGGCGAACTTTCGAACCCTTTCCGTGAACGGTCTACCAGATGTTATGTAGTCAATCACACATTGAACACGGGACGCATTCTGTCTTGCCCATCCAATTTTCTTGTTCAGTTGATGCAAGCGTCTTCTTGTCCTTTGATCCATCGTCGGTTTGAGCCTTCGATTTGAATCAGCCAAAGCTCTCGCAGCACCATAAACTGAGCAATTGATGGTCCAGAGGTCGGACTCTTGCGAGATATCTCCACAAAGGGAGGCATCCATTTCAGCCAGATCTTGGGGCTTAAGAGGAACTTGCATGTTGATGTTCCTCCTTGTACTGAAATTGCCATCCTCTTCAAGAAGGTGCCTACTTTCTGCGGTTGGTCTTAATGTCGTTTCATCTTCGTCTGCAGCTTGTTCAAGCAGCGGTTGAGGAAGCGCTCCGCGTACATATCCATTTTTGCGGAGGTAGTCGGCTTGATTTCGCAAAGACTGATGCGAAACGTGTTGAAGCTCTGGGTGTTTCTGGCACCACAGAGTATGCATACGCGCCATAAAGCCTCCACGAACAGGGATAATACTGGCATCGTAGCAGTCTAACACATCATTCTTAAGTTGATCCGTCCACGCAATGTGGGCGTTTCGCCGGTTCGTCGCTGTGTTTCCATCTAAATTATTTTCAGCACCCCGAACTCTAGGATGATCGGCATTGTTTGCCGATCCATTGTCGGGTGCTCTGCGCGTTCGATCGTTTTGAACCGCATCTACAACATTTTGGTGGTTTGTTGGTTTCATTGTTCTTCCCACGAGCAGCTAGGGAAAGGGTTTGTCAATCCTTGTAGAGCCCCGCGTGCAAGGATAAGGCTGATACTCTGAGACGTCGCCCGGTATCCCAGAGTCACCGTTAAAGACACCTCACCCAGGTGCCATGCAGCTTTCGGCACGGTTCTTACACCTTCGCTTAGGGGTTATTCCTTCCGGACCATCCCTGGACAATTTTCCGCGACTGCTTATTAATTATTGTAACCATATTCAGCAGAAACCCTTGGTACGGGGACCCTGTATCCGCAACCCGAGGACGCGTTCGGTGGCTTCGTCATAAGCCCTTCGGTTCTATTCCAAGGGAATCGAAACCGAAACCGAAATCCTTCATCCTTCATCCTTCATCAATCCTTCATATAAAAACACGTAACCTCTATTGGTCCAGATCATGATTGTCGCCATTTTGTAGTAAATGATACGCTAACGAACTTCGGATAGCAAGAAAAGTAACGCTAAACTCGCAGGACATGCGCAGTAACGTCAACACGTGACTTTAGTGTTTACCACAAGCTACGGAACGCTATGCAAAGTCTCCCTATTATCGGTGATAGAGAAAATAAGAAATCTACTCTTATACTTCTGTTGATTTTAATTTTATATAGAGCTCACCAAGAATTAGTGAAATACATTTTAAATATATTAACCAAGTCACCAACAATTAACCTAAATTAAATTCTTTATTTATAATGCATAATAATCCTCCTTCCTATATATATATTCTCCTATAGATGAAAACTCGTAACCACCGTTGTAGTTAAATGGAGAAAGTTTTCTTAGTCATCACTTCGCAAGTCATATGGTGACCTCTATTTATTAAAATTAAAACAAACATAAGTGGAAAAGTAGATATCTCATTTTATCGATCGCCGATAATTCTTTCGATTTATTCATTTTTACCATTACTTTCAATGTAAGTTGTTATTAAAGATATTATATCTTTGGTACATACAGTGATTATTTACTTCAAGGCTATGTAATTGAATATAAGCTATACTTTTCATGATAAAAGACTACTTACGTCCAAAATACCTCTATTTCAATTGTATAATTTTTGTGATGTTGTGAAATAAGTAACTCAATGTTTACTGCTTTTCATGTTGTTAAATGATTAACCAATATGCACATATATTTTTGAAGGTAACTAATAAATTCAATTCAACTTCAAACGGAAAAAATATATATAATGTAAAAATTATTTGAATGTTTCAATCAGAATAATTGTTTAATGCTTTTCATTCATTAAATATTAACTGATTTCGATTGAAATTACATTTTCTGGAATAAGTTGAAAAGATTATCAAGAAATTAAGTTTAATGAAAGAAAAGTCAACATTTCAACAACAACAAAATTATTTTTCAATGAAAATAATTTTTTTATGCTTTTTATGTTGTGAAATGATTAATTAATTATTAGTTGATGATTTTTCTCGCTATATTGAATTAAATAAAGGTAAAAATTCAGTTTTTTTTAGATTAAGTAACATAAATTGATAATTTAATTTAAGGTTTTATAATTGAACATTGGATATAATTCTTATAACAAAAATTTATTGACATTTAAAATACCCTTATTGTAATTACATAATTTTGCAAATGTTCCTGATTTTGTAAAATGAGTATCTGAATTTAATTTTCAAAACTATATGAAAATATGTTTTATTTTTTCTGAAATTAGTATAAAAGGTTATGAATAGATGAAATTTTTAGAAATGAAAGTAAAAATTTGCAATAATGTAAAGTAAAAATTATTTGAATGTTTTAATGAAAGTTATAGTTTAATGATTTTTTATTTTTCATTTTTGTGATGTGAAATAAGTATCTGAATTCTGCTTCCAATATTATATGTACATATAGTTCACTTTTTATGAAATTAGTTTAAAAAGTTAATATTAATCAGGAAAATACAAGGTAAAAATTATTCGAATGTTTCAATTAAAATAACTGTTTATTCTTTTTATGTTGTGAAATGATTAATTAATATGTACATATATTTTGATTTTTTTTTAATTAGCTTTAACGGTTTATAATAAATTGAATGTATATAAATGCCATCTTCTTCTATATTAATACTAGATAGTTGTGATTATTTTATGAATTTTTTAACTTTTGTTTAATTTTCAATTTGAGTGAAGTAATGATTATTTCAAGTCGAAAAGAATAATTTCTTTAACAATTTATTATTATTGTTAATAATATTCTCTTTACTTTGTGGTAGAAAGATGCGTTTTCTTCTAAAATTTGTAACTATTTTTCTATTTTTCACTTGGAGTATTTTAATTATGATTTAAGTTGAGCAAAAATAATTGTTTAAACAAGTTGGTCATAACTATCTTCATATATATTATTGCCAGATAGTTAGGTTTTTTTCTGAAATTGTTAACGTTACAATATTTTTTTAAAATCCACTCTATCATTTTCAATGCTATGAATTGATGAATGAATACAAAAAATGTATGATTTTTCTGAATTATGTCATTTTTTTCAATTTTAAGTTAGAAACATTAATTTATACATTGAAATTCTTTTTGAAATCTCTTCAAATATTGGTTTGAAAAATAATAACTTTGAAATTTTCCAGGAATCTAATAACAATGTTATCATCTTGGAACTCGAACAAATTACCTTGAAATCATCCTGATTTTTTTTTTAAATTTTGGATATTTTATTAATAATTCTCTTAAAATTAATTTTTCCAAAAATAATTTAAAATTTTTCCAGCTAAGTTTAGATTTTTTTTTATTTTCTTGGAATATTTGAGGATCAATAAAAAGCTTAAGAATGTTATTTCGAAATCTTCAAGAATCTAAATTGACTTTTTATTTTCCGAAATCTTTGCCTTTTTGAAATTAAGTTTGGATCTTCTCAGAAGCGAGCTTAAGACTTGTAAATATTTCTTAAACTATCTCAATTTTGTTCAAATTTATACTTGTTTAACTGTTATTTATGCATCAAAATTCAATAATTGCACATACGTATTGAGAATTCGTTTAATAAAACGATACAAATCCTAACGTTGAAAGTTTCAATTTAACACCAATCAAAACGATGAATCTTCAACCAAAAATATGAATTTTTAACCAGAGAGTTCGTTAAATTGTCGACCCATAAGGTTAATTTTCGGCCAAAAATAGACTTAATTTCAACAGAGGACATGAATTTTCATTTTGAAAAAATTAATTTTAAACCAAAATTATAATAGTTTAAATGCCAGAAGAATGAATGATCGAAAAAAAAATCAACAAAATATTTTTTTTTTGCATAAAGAATGATGTTTTAAGGAAAAATAGAAGAATTGAATTTTTGGCTCAGACAATCAAATCTTAACAAAAAAATTTGATTCGGAACAAAATAATTTAATCTAAAAAGGATAAATTTAAAAAAAACGAGATTTCAACCAAAATAATTTTCAACTAAATAGTTTTTTTTCAATCTAAGAAATGAATTCTTAACAAAAAACAGGTAAATTTTTCACTAAAAATGAAATAGCTGAAGGTAATTTCCAACTGAAATGATGAATCTTCAACTAAACAAAAATTCAATTATGTAACAAATACATGAATTTTTAACAAAAATGATAAATTTTCTATCAAAAATACAGCTGGATATTTTTCAGTTAGCAAAATAAATTTCCAACCAAAAACAAAAGGAATTATCAACAAAACAGGTAAATTTTCAATAAATGAAATGAATTTTTACCCAAAAAGATGAAACTTCAACTAATGAGATTACTCTTGTACAAAAAAGGCGGATTTTCAACAATTTTCCACCGAAAACTGATAACGTTTTAACTGAAAATAGATTAGTTAAATTTTTAGTAAAAAGAAATTCATTTTAGATAAAATTATTGTAAATTTTCAACGAAATAGTTTTATTTTCAACCAAGAAAATGAAATTTCTATCAAAGAGGATACATTTTCAACAAAAAATCAAACGGTTACGTTTCCAGTTAAAAAAATTAATTCTAAATAAGAAAAAAATACAAAGGTAATTTTTCAAGCAGCAAGAATTTTTAGCAAAAAATACGAATTTTCAATCAAATTCATCAATTTCCAACCAAATTTTCAATTGTAAAATATAAATTTTTCACTGAATAAATAGTTGCATAAAAAATATGAAATGTAGTTGAATTTTCAATTGAAAAAATTAATTTTTGTCTAACCAAAGAGATAAATTCCTTCGTAAAATCATGAATCTTCAACCAAAAAAATCAATTTCTAAAAAAAAAGTTTAATTTTTAAGCAACTAATTGAATTTTCAACAACAACAAAAATAATTTCTTCACCTTATAGTTGAATTTCCTATAAAAAATGAATTTTCCTTGAAGAGCATTAATTTTCTACCAAAAACGAAGAATTTTCAACTAAATAGTTCAATTTTCAAATAAAAAGGATCAATTTTCAACAACAAAATTACTTTTCCACAAAATAGTTCAACTTTAAACCAAGGAGTTGAATTTCCTAGAAAAAAATGTGTTCTTAACAAAAAAGGTAACAGTTGATAATTGAATAAAAAAATATTCTTATTTTGAATAAATAAAAACAGACGAACTTATCAAAAAGAAACGAACCTACAACAAAATAGTTGAATCCTCAACCAAAATAATTAAATTTTCAACCAAAACAGACAAAGTAAATTTGTCAAATAAACCTAGAATAAAAAAATAAATTTTTGCAACAAAATAATTCAACTTTCAACCAATTACTTGTATTTTCAATAAAAAAGTTGAATTCTCAACACAAAATATATTAGTGAATGGTTGATCATGAACGATTTGAACGTTAAATAAAAAATAGTGGAGTCCAACTGAAAAAATTGAGAAATTTTCAACCAAAATGACAAAGTGCCCCTTCTATTATTATCTTCTGCTTACACATTTATTATTAGTTTTTATTTAATAGCATTATCGTTATCAATAATTTTAAACAAAAAAGTTGAATTTTCAATAAAATAGTTGAATCCTTCATAGAACCAGAATAATTTTCAACAAAACAGTTGCCCTTTCAACCGAGAAAATGAAATTTTTACCAAGAAGTTTAATTTTCTACCAAGAAAGACAAATTTTCAACAAAATACAGAGGTTTTCAACTGAGCGATTCAAGCTTTAACTAATAAAGATTTTTTACCCCACGTATTTTAGAATACGTTGTTACCCCACGGGGTTCCAAAAGCACCGGCCCGTCTACTCAGGTTTGTATCTCAGCGACAAATCGGTTAATTAGAGTAAATTTTTTTCACTGAAAAGGTTTTCTTGTGCTTTAAAAGGCTATACCAATCAAATAATTCTAAAATAAAAATTGAGAAACCTGTATCAGAATTTTAAAAAAAATTTGATTACGAAATATTTCTTTTTCAAAATGATATAATTCTCAGTCAAATGAAGATAAAAGTGTTTATATATAGTGATTTTGAAAGCTCAAGAGTCACACTTTTAGGTGATATAGGTGAGATAATGATCGGTTTTGAAAAGCATTATTATTTCATCAGGTGAAAATTGCGAAAAATTGCAAAACGTATAAAAATATTACCTGACACAAAATCATGCAGTATGTATATAATGGGGTGAAATTAAAAGAAAATCAAGGGAATGCATTAAAAAACGGTTAATTTATTGGATTTTCTGATATACAATTGTTCTTTTATTGTGCGCAATATTGGCAAAGTGTTGTCGTATGTTCATGGCACATGGCTCTATCACAACGCAAACATTTGTACCATTAATAGACCATTAATAGAGTCAAGAATATCACATCATCGCTTTATTTTATTACACTTTCCTATTCTTCGCGGTTTTGAAATTCTAATAAAATCACCTAAAAAATCTATTATAATTCATGAGCATACAAAATTTTGTTTCCTGATCCAACGCTATCTTCACCAAGGCTTTATTGATAGTAGAATAAACTAACATTGACACACATACACACACATACTATATTCATATCAATTTCGAGTTGCCATCACTAATTATGATGAGAAAGGAATGAAAAAAGTACAGTATAATTTTTGATAGCCTGTTTTTTATTACATGATAAAGAAAAATCTTTGAGAAGCAGACATCATCAGATATGCAATAGTGTTTGTAAAAACTGTCTGTACGTAAAGAAATATTACGTAAGCAAATTAATTTCAAACATAAGTGTTGACATTAGAATGCTATTTCCATTAAAATTGTTGGTTTAAATATGGTTTTCTTAGTTTATAAAAAATATTATTAGTGGTGGCCGGGTCCATGATGCCCAGGTCTACCCCTAGGAAATCGATATCCATATTGTTGATCAAGAGTATTCCGCGGCATTCCATGATTTGTGGGTAAATATTCGCCATCTTGTAATACAATCAAATGGTTTGGGTCTTTTCCTACAACAGATACGTCAACTGGACCCTGAGCAGTAACATATGGATTCCATTGTTGTTGCGAATGGTTATGGTCTTCGTGATTGACAGAGTGTGGGTGATTCTGAGCATTATCGAATGCATGAATTTGATTCTGGAAAGGGTTATCCTTTCCTTGATTATGGAAGTATGCGTTAAACGATGCTACGGATTGTGGATTGTGAAACACAATAGGAGTATCCGCAGTTACGCGACCTTTGTTTCTGCTATCACGAAGATAGTCACGGCCAAGCGTGTCTGTTTTTACAAACAATGCATCGTAGGGTACTGGATCTTTTTGTTTGTCCTTGGATGAACTAGATTTTTTTCTTGGTTGACTCTGTAGTCTAAAACGTGGAGTGCTAATATTTGGGCTCTGCTTTACCTGCTGCAGAATGTTATCTTGATGTCCTCCTTGGAGGGGAATTGCAGGAAACATACCATATTCATGCTTATTCCTTTTACGTGTATCAAAAGGAATTAAACCTGGAGCAGGCAAGCCAAATCGCGTTTCCGGATCATGAGCCAGTGGAGGTAAAAATGCATGATGTTGATAAGCTGTTGTTGTCGACTGGAATGGTTCCATTCGATGATGCACATTTCCTTCGTCTCCTCCAATTCTTAGATTAGAAAATTGAAGCCCTGTCTCATCGTCCTCATTCATTGTCCACTGCGATTCCGATTGTGGCATTCCGTGTAATGATAGATCATCCTGACTAGAATGACTTACACTCTTTCCCTTCCAATCCCATGGGTCCATACTTGATGATATTTCTGTGAAAAGACAAATCAGATTCATAAACAAGAAATTTTGAAGAGATAATGAACGAAGGATCGACATTTGCCACGTACAGGAATAATAATACTGATTATTATCACACTTACCAATATAGCTGAAGACTATCATCATGATGGCAGAAGAGCCGAAAAGGGACCTCATTTTTACAGAAGGCAACTGACGAATTCTCAGATATGCGCTAGTTTATATATGTTTAGAGTAAGGCCAAGCTCATGGAAGTCATATTCATAAGTGCAAGGAAAACTCTAATCATCTGGCGTCTCACTCGCACTCACGCGTTTCTCACATGAAACAGACAATTTCGTATCGGTCGTTAGAAGGTCGAACACGAGCAGATTGGTTTTCATGTCAACAATCAGAAATGCGAAGAAGGAAATTTTCCATGATTTCAAGAATTGCTATTACAATATCGATCATGTTTAACGACAAAAAGAATATTCTTTCTTATCCAACAAATTTTACTTTGAAAATTGAAGCGAGAACAGTAGGGTGGCCCAAGAAGGCATTGAGAATTTTTTCCTCTCAAATCTTTATGAATAATGCGCGTAAATTTGTTCGAATTCACACAAAAATGAATTCATTTTTTTTAAATATAGCCCCATAAAGTTTAACGACGTATTTCCCTTAAGAAAGAAATCCGCTTTTGTAAATTTGATTCAGAATCCTTAAAATTAGCTGAATCGAGTTGAAACTCAACATTTCTTTTCAAAATTAGCCGCAGAATACCAGTCAAGTAATACTTTTCTAATGTCACACCCATAAGTCTGTTTCATAGGGACCCAAAAAAATCCTATAGGATTTTGCGAGTATTACCGTTTTTAGGTGGAGTCCCCCACTCAGTGGGTAGATGATTCTCACCTCTTCTACAAAAAATAATAGTACATGAAATAGAACCCTATACTGATAAATAGATTTCCAAATACATTTTTCAAACAATTTATTATTGTTTTTAGCAATTTTCTTTCAGAATAGAGTTAGAAAGTCGCGGTTTTTTCAAAAAAAATTTCACTTTTCGTCCAATTTTCAATTAGAGCGAGGTGATACCTAATTATCGTTAACAAGAACAATTGCTTTTGTCCACTATTCACTTGCAGTGAGTCGATATTTGATACCGTTCAGCAAAAATAATTATTCAGACAGAATATTATTGTTAAAATCTATCTTTTTCTAAAAGGGCTTTTGTGAGTTTTTGGTGCTAATTGTGACTTTTTTTGTGTTTTCTTTTAATGCCAATCGCGTCTGATACATGTAAAATACTATTTTATACTTACTGTTTTTGTCATTTTACCTTAAAATGGAGATAGAAAGTGGGGACTTGATAAAAAATTTCACACTTTTTGTCGAATTTTCAATCAGAGGGATGTATAGTACTTCATTGATAATAACAAAAATAATCGTTTTTGTAACGCACGCACGAAATGTTCGCTTTTCGAGGCATGTATTGGGTGCGGGAAGTGACCAATTCCAAAGCCGTGGTAAAAAGCAGTTATAAAAAGACTTTTTCTAGCTGCTGCGCTTGCGCTCTTTGAGCAAGATTACTTTTTCTAGCTGCTGCGCTTGCGCACTTCCAGCCAGATTACTTTTTCTTGCTGTTGCGCTTGCGCATTTCGATTCAGATTTACTTTCCAGGACTGCCGAAATAATAACCTCACTTCATTATGATTTGACGATTGAGAGACTGATTGTGAGTAGTGAATAGTGATTGGACAAACTCGAAGTGATAAGTTACCATAAATGACTGATAAATTACCATCAATTACCGATAAATTACCGAAAATTTCAGAAATTTCAGGATAACTGAAATTTCCGGAAATTTATCAATTTTCCATAAATTTCCGGAAATTTGAGAAATTTAGCAATTTTCCATAAATTTCCGGAAATTTAGCAAATTTCCATATATTTTCAGAAATTTTCAAATTTTTTCCAAAAAGCTTTGGCTGACTGAAAGTTCCGCTAATTTAGCAATTTTCCATAAATTACCGGAAATTTAGCAATTTTCCATAAATTTCTGGAAATTTTTGGAATCTTTCCAAAAAGCTTTAGAGACAAGAAATTTCCGATAATTTAGCAACTTTTCATAAATTTCCGGAAATTTTGGAAATTTAGCATTTTCCGGAAATTTTTAAAATTTTCGGATTTTTTCCAAAAAGCTTTGGATACCTTGAATTTCTGGGAATTTTCGGTAATATACATATACACCGGAAATTTCCGGAAATTTTTGGTAATTTTACCATAAATTACCATACATTTCCGAAAAGATTATTCTTATTGTTTCTCAAATCGAAAATTTCCTGCATTTGTTACAAAAAATATCGTGTGCAACAGGTGCTGAAAGTAGACAGTTGCAACTCATGTGAAGTTTACAGTACTTGCTATCGGCTCATCTTCGGGTCGTTTCCGGCTTGTCTTCGGCTCGTTTACAGCTCGCCTTCGGCTCGCTTCCAACTCGCCTACGACTCGCCTACAACTCCCCTTCGACTCGCCTCTGGCTCGTACAGCAAACTTCACACTCGTCTGGAACTGCCTACTTTCCGCACTTGTAGCACAATATACTATTAAACCATTTATCATCACTGTTGATAACATAATCTTTGGATAATGCTGAAAATGTTTTTATTTTATTCTCAATTTTTTGTTCATTTTTTACTTGCAGTGAGTTGAGGTATAATTTAATAAAAATTGTCTAAACAAATTATTATTGTTCATAACCATCTTCTTCTATATTGAAAATTTTAACAAAAAAACCGCAACTTTCTAGCAATTATCTGAGAGAAGATAGCTATAAACAATAATAGTTTGAATTGCTTAAAACAATAATAAATCGTTTGAAAAATTAATGTGAATATTTAATTATTCGGAAGAAAAAGTGTTTCATGTATTTGAAACAATTTGCATTGAAAAAACAGCAATAAATCATAATGAACGTCAAAAACTCGCAAACCCATTTCTTCACTCATGGGTTCCTCCACTGAATAAATTGATCTTCTTACTTTAACCAAAGAATTTTCTAATTTTCAATGAGAAAGAGTTTAATTCAACTAGAAAAGTTCAATTTTCAACAGAATAGTTGCACTTTCAATCAAAGAAGATGAAATTTAGCTAAATTTGCAATTTAAAAAATCAATTTTTGATTAAAAATGTAAGAATTTTTAACAAAATAGCATATTTTCCTACCAATGAAGCGAATCTCCAACAGAAAAAATGAAATTTTTAATAAAGTAGTTCAGTTTTTATAAAAGTAATAAAATTTAGAACAAAAAAAAAAAATTTTACCAAATAGAGAGATTTTCAAAAACAATGAATAGTCAAATTTTCAACTAGAAAATATCAACTTTTAACAAGGAAATACATTTTTTACATAGTATATCATGCGAGGGATGGTTTATTCCACCCAGCGAATGGCAGATACACAGTTGCGTATACACACGTATATACGTATCTGTATACGTATATATCATACTTTTCCTATCATACTTTTTCGTAAGAGCTGACCTTATATAATATTTCATTATGATTATCATTTACCATTTTCAAAAAATGTAGATATCTCGATAGTTTTTTTCTTCCTTTCTCAAAGGCATTTAATATAAGTACCACTTGCCTACAAAATTATTTTTTCCCTAAAATACAAGAATTTAAATGTATGCTTCGAAGCTTTAACGAGCAGTAAGTTCTGCTATGTCTGCAATATTTCTATTCCAGAACTAAACTCATGTTCAATAATGCCTTCATTCCGGTTTTAGGTTCTTTTATATGTATGCAATATACATACTTGGAAACACAAAAGAAAAGATTAAGCCGGAATGAAGTCATTAATAAAAACGCGTTGTATGTTGTACGGGGGTCAAATTGACCGCAGGCATAAAAATGCTTCTTGCTGAGGGTGAATTGTTTGTTTTGACACGCTGATGGCTCAAAATGGATTTTACATTTAGGTTAATTATGTTTGGGAATTTGACCCCGTTGTGCCAGCGAAGAAGTAATTTACATAAAACGTAGCTTTATGAGGTGATAAGTTTATAAAATGATATTAGTATAGCATACATTAAAAGTAGTAAAATCTACATCCTCAGGGTGGCGACTTCACGTGGAAACCATATTACTAGGAATTTGATTGCGATATAGATGCAAAAATGTCTGAAAAATTTAAAAAATTTAGTGATCTCGGCACGAGACAAAAGCGGAAACGCTTGCTAACAGTTCGTGAAAATACGCATCACATTGAACAAAATGTTGAATATTTGTCTGATGAATCTGCGGTTGACGTAGATCAAAGATTGGAAGAAGAAGCAACAGTTTCTGGCGAAGTTGTACAAAGTTTTTTTGAGGAACAGTATTCAGGCAGCACAGAGGGATCTGAAAATTCTAATGAAGAATTCATTGACGAATTTTTTTAAGATGATATTTCTGTAAATGCAGAAAATGATACAACTGGAGCCAGCGCTTCAGAAGACGAGGAAGCTGACGTTAATGTTCAACAAAATCCTTTGGAATTACAGAGAAAGGCTTTAAAAAATGCGTTCCTTGCAGCCAATATTAAGCACAACCAGGGAAACATATTATTGAAAACCTTACGACAGTTTCCTTTCAACTTAATGTTCCTACCCAAGGATTCAAGGACTATTTTAAATACTCCTACTATTGTTGCAAGTAACAGAGTCCGACAAATTGCAGGAGGTGAATACCTTCATATAGGTTTCAAAAAAACACTTGTAAAGAAATTAGAAAGCCTTCCTGTGAATGCGTTGTCCGAAAATATAATAATTGACTTGAGCACGGATGGTGCTAAAGTGGATAAAGGTTTGCATCAGTTTCGGCCACATCAATATCGTATATATAATATATTTGATAAAAGGCCTATGATAGTAGGAATATTTCAAGGTAAACATAAAACGTCCAATGTTTTCGAATTTTATGAAGAATTTGTCCAAGAAATTACTGAAGTACTTGAAGCAGGGGGAATTGAAATACGCACACGAAAACTTCCCTCAACGTTGCGATGTTTCATTGCTGATGCTCCTGCAAGAGCGTTTGTTCTAAATCATTACAGCTGTAACTCGTCAAATGCGTGTTCGAAATGTAAAATAAATGGCTTCTGATGTACAATTCCAGGCTTTCAAGGAACAATGGTTTTTTAGGGTACAAGGAATGAACTTAGAACATATGAAAGTTATAGGAATCTTCTAGATGAAGATCATCACAGAGGTAGAAGTCCTTTATCACCTCTTCTAGGATTGGTTACACGAGTTCCTTTCGAAATGAAATTTCGAAAAATATTGTTTTTCTTCGGTCTATCAGTCCCATCAGCAAAGAAAAAGAATAAATAAAAACGATTCTAGTTCTTCAAACATCGTTCTTTAATAATCTTATCGACGTTTCGGCACACAATGCGGGCCTTCTTCAGGAAAAATTGCTTATCTAAAAAAATGTTGTTACAATAAGTTTTTTGTGTATTCTTTCATTGTTTGCGAAAGTCATGAACTTCATAAATATACATTTTTGTCATTACCTGTACTTAGTATGTGGAGTCAAACATTAAGAAAATTTTAAAAACAATGTCGAAACATTAGACGCTTTCAATGAGAGAATATAATTGTTCACATTTTTGTTTAGAGAATAAAAAAATAAATATAATAAAACTGTTCTTTCTATTTTGTTGAAACCTCTAAAAAATAAATTTTCACGAGGCTCCAACTCGATATAACAATTACATTTTTGGTTTTGAGAAAGGAACAAGTATAATCGTTAAATACATCTGTCAACGAGTAATAGATATATATCTAATCTACATTAAGGACGATACTCCAAGAGCGACGATGAACAAATCGTCGGCTGGGAGAAGGACTGTGCCGACTCCGCTGAGCGCTGAAAACTGTGCCGATTCGGCCGGGTGCTGAAAACTGTGCCGATTCGCGCGAGCCGAGAAAACTGTGCCGATTCGGATAAGTTTTAAAGAATGTGCCGTTTCAAGAAGGATAACTCTTTGCTCCGTTTTAAGTTGGCAACCCCATGTTCTACACAGTGGCGGCGTTGCATGGGTTGGCACCCGGGGCGGATGCGGTGTGACTCTTTCGTTTTGTCACCCCTTAGTGTCCCTTATTGGCACCCCTTGGAGCTTGGCACCCGGGGCGGACCGCCCCACCGCCCCCCCCCCTTACGCAACCACTGGTACTACATACTAAAATACATACGTATATATATATATATATATATATATATATATATATATACACACACACATAAATATTACAATCATAATATTCTAATTATAATTTTAATTACAAAATAATAATAAATTATATAATAATGATGATATTATATTATAATCAAAATTTACATATATAATTTCAATATATAATTATTGAAATGCAAGTAATTCCTTTCAGCATTATGCTTTTGAAAGCGAAAAATCTCTGATTAGAAAATGACAAATTATATAAATTTATAACAAATTTATAACAATTTATAACAAATTTATAAAATTTGTTTTCGGAACATTGAAATTTGTAATTTTTCTTATGAATGAGAAAAATTTTGCTGAGCTTAAAAAGTTCTACAGAAACTGCGAATCTCTTATCTATGACACAGGCAAGATTCCTTGACCTCAATAATAGCTGAATACAGTCTTGATCAGTTCGAATACTCTTGAATTCATTTAGCGAAACCTGCATAAACATTTCACGTTGGTCCCAGGATTTTTCTCCTAATATGACAATTGGATGAAATTTTCAAGATTTTCGTTATTCGTGAACACGTTACACACATCAGAAGACGTGGGTAACACTCGCTTCGGAGTTTTTACTTCCCTTCCGCTCTTTGAAAATGTTGGTTCTTTCTTTGAACTCTTCTTTCCCTCTGCTGCGCTTTTCTTGAAATTCTCCATTACGTTCCTGTCCATTCTTCACTGCAATTTCATGAAAACAAAATTTATTTTTTAAGTAACATTCAGTTTATTATGTATACGTGTTTTCAATGAATTTCCGACAAATTATCGATTTTTTACGAATGTAGAACAGGAATTCTTGTTCTTAAATATTTATTTGTTATTATTTATCATTATCATTCAAAATATACAAAGATAGTTGATGTTAGATTCATATTGCAAGAAACAAGTTTCAATAAATGTCAT
>CAKNXH010000339.1:151592-168299 GCA_932178445.1 Andricus quercusramuli | reverse complement strand
ATCCTTTATCCTTCATACTTTATCCTTTATCCTTTATCATTTATCCTTCATCCTTCATCCTTTATCCTTTATCCTTTATCCTTTATCCTTTATCCTTTATCCTTTATCCGTTATCCTTGATCCTTGATCCTTGATCCTTGATCCTTGATCCTTTATCATTTATCCTTCATCCTTTATCCTTCATCCTTTATCCTTTCCCCTTTATCCTTTATCCTTCAGCCTTCATCCTTTATCCTTTATCCTTCATTTTTTATCCTTTATCCTTTATCCTTTATCCTTCATCCTTTATCCTTTATCCTTGATCCTTTATCCTGTAACCTTCATCCTTTATTTTATTAATTAATTAATTAATAATTGTCCAATTATTAATATTATTTTTGTGTTGAAAAAAGTGGCTCTGGAGAAGAAAAAAACATTATATATGAGAACATTGTATTCTTAAGCAAAAAAGAAATTATTTAGAGACAAAATCGTCCATGTTCTAAAATTCGAAATGAGTAAATTTGTCATAAATTGTTCATAACAGGTTATAAAGACGGCGATTGTTGTCATTGAGTTTTGGTTCTGAAAAATTGGTAATATTACATAACCCAATGACGAAATTAATATGTAAATAAAGCAGACGTCATTCTTATCCCTGATTTTTTTATGGCTTATAAATACAACCGCTAGAACTTTATGGACCAAAAATTCAAAGTTTTTTTTTCAAATGAAAACGCAAAAACAATACATAATAGAATTAAGGCTGATCACATGAACATTCTACATTATTGGCAGAATCTTTAACACAACTGGAAGAAGTGTCAAAGAGATATGAAAAGAAATGAATTTGAGAAATAAGAAAAACTGATTTTGAGCAAGATAAACAATGATATTACTTTCCCATCAAAATGCTAATTCGATTCTACTCTATTAAATGACATAAACGAAAACCCTTGTATAAAAATTGACTTAATAGCAGCTGCTACTACTTTCAATATTTTTTGATAAAAATAATAACAAATTACGAATTTTCGAATTCATTTTTTATCATCTTGCGATATTCAATCAATAAGTGTGAATTTTTTGTGCTAAAACAGAATTTATTGCATTAAAATCTGCGTATGAGAAATTTTGTTCTTCAATATAACCAAAATTCACATCTCGAACGATGTTTGCAAAAAAAAAATTGATGATGCAACATTAAATTGTTCTTTTTATTTCTTAATTAAAAGCCATTAATGTCCACGTACATTGCACATAAATTTTAAACCTGTACTCGGTGGGTGCAAATAAGACTTTTTAATATCAGAATCCAATGATGGCTTTCTTATTTGCACCCATTTTACTGATATGAAAC
This sequence comes from Andricus quercusramuli, assembly GCA_932178445.1. NCBI lineage: Eukaryota > Metazoa > Arthropoda > Insecta > Hymenoptera > Cynipidae > Andricus > Andricus quercusramuli. The sequence continues at coordinate 166,960 of CAKNXH010000339.1, read as the reverse complement.
TTTTTGAAACTTGATCTTCTAAATGGACAACATCAGTTAGCGAAAAAATATTTTAAGTTAGCTTCTTTATATAAGAATTTTTCTACGCATATATGATTATGACATTATTTACGATGAGTAAAATGACAAGACATTTATTTTGAAGATAGTAATGGCATCAGATGAATCATATCAACTATTTATTGTACATTTTATATTTGTCGTTGATGCTGAGGCAATCTATTAAGATTATTACATTTTCCAAATAGGGAAAGAAACCATCCGAAAATTTATCCATTTCTAAAATTGCTAATATTTGAAACATCCTATGATAAGATACATTTATGATAGAGCTTATACGTTATTCAGCTGATCAAACTGAACGCCCGAAAGCAATTATCTTCATTCTCTTACTCTGTTATAAATTCAAGAATTAAGTAATCCTAATTAACCAAATGATGTTTTGTATATAAAGTCACGGAAATATTCCAAAAACAAGCAGTCATCGTTCTTGCTAAAATGAAGATCTTAGTTAGCGTTCCGTTTTTTATATTCCTGGTTTTCTGCAATTCTATTCGTAAGTATAGAATAAGTATCCATTTTTCTGTAAAACAATTCCAGTATGAATTTTGTATTCCGTAAGACTATTAATTTTATGAATGTATGAAATGTTCAGGTTTTTATTTTTGAAAGACAGTTATTTCAAAGTTCTTAGACTTGCAAATTCTTGCACGCAATAGCTGATTGTGTGCTATTGTAAATAAATCTTCCTTCATTTTTTTTCCTTTACAGAAATGAGTTTACAGTCCGAGAATCCCAATCAACCAAATAATAACAATCATCCACGACCTCCGAGACCTCCGAGACAAGCCCTAAGGCACCCTATAGTATGGCCATATATCGATAATACTCCAAGTCACACAATTCCACCCCCTGTCTTTACAGGAGTAGTGCCACCAAGACGACAACAACAACCAAGACCAGAACAACCACCAAACCCACAACAACCACCAAACTCGCAATAACCAGAAAAATAAACATAAATACATGCAAAATTTATGTAACATTCTGGAATAGAAACATTGTTGCCTAAAAATTATTAGTCTCGCATAATTCATTTCAATCCGGTTGTTTTATTGTTTCATTATTATACTATGATATATAATACCTATGAATGATTGGAAATAGTGAATTGTCATAATCGGGTGATCAGGTTCCAACTAGTGGCGAATCAGCCAATAACTAGCAACAGACAATACAGTTTAGTCTGGGACTAGCAAAAATACGTCAGACTTTTAACCAAGCCCAGGTCAGATCATCGGGTCAGCATCAAGACTGGAAACCAGATGGTCTTGTCTAGGCCAGGCCAGCGGCGACAGAATTATGACAAGGTTCAGTGATCATTATAAATTTGATGAACTGATGCTCTTGTGTGCTAAGCTTGCATGATACCGATTGCTCTACAATGTTCGATCTTTCATTTTTAATATTTCTTCTTATTCCTACATAGTTGAAGATCCTTAGGGATTAAGGATTGAATAACCAGTCTTATTTCTTCAAGATCAATTAATTGTTCTCTATCCTTTATTATTCCTCCCTCATCGCTAATCATTGTTCCTTCCTACTCATCCTGCATTTTGTATCATTCATGCTTCATCCTGCATTCTGCATCATTCATACTTCATCCTGCATCCTGCGTCCTGCATCGTACGTTCTACATTCTTCACAGTGAATCATGAATCCTTGCAAGCATTACAACCAGAATGGTTGCAACATCTTCTAGACAAGGTAAGAGTGAAAAGAACAGAGACGTCAGTAGACGATAAACCCAAGTAGTTGTCTTCATCACGGCATAAATCTCAAGTTTTATGTATCACACTTTCCTGCAATGAAAGAAGCTTCGATGCTTGTCCACGTTCAAAGAGGGAAACATATTTGCGAAACGTTTTGAAAATAAATTGATGCGTGAAATGGAAATGCAAGAGTCGTCTCTTGGGTCAATGTAGAAGCCGCTTTTGAGGTGTCTCTATTTTCCAAGGAAGCAGACCAACGCTCTTTTGTGACATGCTTTTATATGGCACCGATTCCTCTGTAGTCAAGAATCGTCAATCATTTTTCCTGATACTTATCCTCAATTATTGTTCCTCAATCCCTTATTATTATCCCTCAATCTCTGATCATTATTACCTGATCACTAATAATTAATCATTAATCCTTCATCCCTCATCCTTCATCATGCATCCTGCATCCTGCAACCTTCACACTGAATTCTAAATCCTTGCAAACATTAAAAACAGCCTGTGAGCAACACTTTATATACAAGATAAGAGGAAAAAGAACACAGATTTCTGTAGACGATACATTAAGTAGTTGTCTTCATCAGTCTATAAATCTCAAGTTTCATCTCTTACGCTTTCCTGCAATGAAAGAAGCTTTCAAGCTTATTTAGTCTTCATGGTGAAAAAAATATTTTCAAGATGATTTGTGGACAAATTGATGGGCGGAATGGCACCATGAATCTCGCCTCTTGCATAATTGGTTTTCCATAAGTTATAATAAACGCCACCTCTGAGGTGTCACCATTTTCCAAGGAAGCCGACCCTAGCTCTTGTGCGCCAAGTTTGCACATGGCACCAATTCCTCTTCGATCCTGAATATTTTATTTTGATAACTCATCCACAATCCTTATTCCTTAATCCTTCATCATTCATCTTCCATCATTCATCCTTCATCCTTCAGCATCCTGCATCCTGCATTTTTTACACTGAAACCTGAATTCCGCATTCTGCATTCTGCATCCTTCAGACTGCATTCTGCTTCGTTTAGAATGAATTCTGAATTCCTGCAATAATCAGAACCGACATGATTGCAACAGTTTGCAGACGAGATAAGAGTGGGAAAACACAGATGTTGATCTACGATAAATATAAGCTGTTGTCTTCACCAGCCTATAAATCTTATGTTTTATGACTCTCGCTTTCCTGCAATGAAAGAAGCTTTGAAGCTTCTTCAGCCTTCATGGTGGAAACCATATTTTCAAGATAAGTTGTGGACAAATTGATGGGCGAAATGTCACCATGAATGTCGCCTTTCGTATAAATGGTTCTCCATTAAGTATAATAAACGCCACCTTTCAGGTGTCTATTTTCCAAGGAAGCAGACCCTCTCTCTTGTGTAGCAAGCTTATGTATGAAACTGATTCCTCTGCAATTCCTAATCAATTTTGAATACTCATCCTTTATTCTTTAAACCTAATCCTGAATCCCTGATCCATCTTCTTTTATCATTCATCCCTGACCCTTCATACTTCATCCAACATCCTCCATCCTGCATTTTTCACACTGAATCCTACATTCTGCATTCTGCATTCTGCATCCTGCATCCTTCAGAATGAATCCCGAATTCTCGCAATGATTAGAACCAACATGATTGCAACAGTTTGCAGACAAAGTAAGAGTGGAAAGAACGTAGATCTCACTAGACAGTAAACCCAAGTAGCTCTCTTAATCACGACTCAAATCTTAGTTTTATGTCTCACGCTCTCCTGCAATAAAAGAAGATTTGATGTTTGTCCAGCTTCAAGGTGGGAAAGATATTTGCAAGACGTCTTGTGGATAAATTGATGCGCGAAATTGCGCCGTAGAAGTCGCCTCTCTTACCGTTAATTCTCCATGGGTTATAAAGAGCCGCCTCTAAGCTGTCTGTATTTTCCGAGGAAGCAGACCTACCTTCTTGTGAGCCAAGCTTGTATATGACACCGAATTGACTACATTGCAAAATCACTGTCATGGTCAGGTCCGCAATGCGCCCCGAGTTTCACCATATGTGCCTGCCGATTGCATGACGTGTGCAATAAAATACTTCTCCGCCTGGCGGCGCCTCTCGGTTTGAATCAGATACTATCGTCGTGTTATTAATTGTTCCCCTATTTTTTCCTGCTGTCTAACGCTTGCTTCGATTCAGCTTACCTCATTCATTTCAAGCTACACTCCCTGAAAATAAAACAACCTTGAAACATCATTGGCAGTAATTTTGTTCCAATTTTAAGATCTTGAATTATCGGTAGGTATTTGTCTGAAATCCTATAGTTCCCAAAAAGCATGTCTCCTCAAAAGTTGAAGAATGTTACTAAATTAGCAGTAAAGCCTGATGATGATGAATAATTAAAGGGAAATTCTGTATGCTTCATTACAAGTTTAGTAATGTTCTGGTTCTTTTTGGGCAAGATTATATTTGGTGATGATAACATTTTAGATGCCTACATTTTTATGAAGAAAATGAGTGGTTGAAAATTGTATTTAATGATAAAAGTTACCTACGCTAAAACTAATTAAGAAAATACCTACCTAAAAAAGAGTTTCCTGGCCTATTGAGGTATTTGTTGAATCGTTCAAATCTGCCCCTTCAATACTTATCCTCCCTGACTAACCCTGCTCCAACTTACTCCCCCTACCTCCCCTAATTCCCGTCTTCTCACTTCCCCTACGTCCCCTCCCTTTCCCTACTCTCTCACCCCTTAAATTCTCCTTCACTCCCCCTTTTTCTACTTCCTTCTTCACTACTTCCCACGCTTTCCTAGTCTTACCTCACTTCCTCCACTACTGATGGTGTCGGTTACATAAAAATACCAATACCGGCTATAAGATTTGTGGACGATTTTCAAATGATTCAGATTTCATTTGAAAAATTCAATTCAACTTTAGAAGATTTGAAAATATATCAAAGAGATCTGGAAGATTTTAAGACAGTTTTGAAAATTTTGCAGGATTTAAAAAAATTCTAGGTAAAGTTTTGAATTGTTTCAAAATATAACTAGCAATTTTAGAAGTTTCCAAAAGATTTGATGATAATTTAAATCTGGGAGAAAATTTAATTAAAAATGAAATTTAGGAATTCTAAATTTTGAAAAAAGAAGGTTCTGAAGAATTGTAAATGGTTTTAAATAGAATAAAAAATGTTCTTAAGATTTTTCGGAAATTTTCAAATGATTTTTCAATTACAAAAATAAAATTGAAAAAGAGTGAAGAGTATTTTAAAACGTGTTATATTATTTCATAGAATTTCAAAAGAAAGGGTAGAAGAATTTGAGCTAAAAATTGTTCAATTTTGAAAGATTACAGAATTTCAGAAAAAAAATGGTGTACGTTCAAGATATACTTGGAAGCTTCGTAAAGACTTAAAAATAATTTTTAACTTGAAAAGATTCCCAAAAGTTTAAAACATTTTTTTGATGACTTTCAGCAAACATCTTAGAAGCTCTTTAATAAATTCATGTGGAAATATCCAATGATTTTTTGTTCCGAAAATTAATTTTTAAGGAAAATTTAAAAACATTTCAAAACATTTTTGACGTTACAGTACAATTTTTCTTCAAGAATTTTGAATGTTTTCAAGACAATAAAAAACTTCTCTTAAGATTCATGGGAAAATTGGAACTATTTTTAATCGAGAAAAATTTATTTTTGAAGAAAATTCAAACGAAAATTTTTTCATTTATTTAAAATTTTTTTAAATATAGAAGAAAACTGACGAAATTTAGAGGCAGTTTTCAAATTTTTTTAATTTCAGAAATAATTTAGGTCAATTTACAAAATTTTTTAAAATGCATCTGGCTTTGTGTAAATTCAATCTTTTTTTGGTAAAACTGCAACTCTTTGGTTGTAAAATTATCTGTTTTGGTTAAGGAATCACCTACTCAAAAAAAATCGTGTTTTTTGCCTGAATTCTACTCTGATTTTAAATAAAAAATTTTTTTTATTTACATACCAACTATCACATTTTTCTATGAGAAGTAATTTTTCTTTGGGGGAAGATTCAACTACTTAATGAAAAACTTAACTACTCTCTTGAAGATCAACTTTTTTGGGTCAAAAGAATATTTGCTTTAGTTAAATCTATCTATTTGGTCAAAATTTCAACAATTTGGTTTAAAATTCAATTTTGTTAAAAATTAATATTTTCTGATTGAAAAATCCATCTATTAGGCGTTTTTTGATTGAAATATCAACTATTATATTTTTCGTTGAGAATTAATCTTTCTTTGGTTAAAAATTCAACAACTTGGTTAAAAGTTGGAATACTTTTTTGAAAATTCACTTTTATAATTGGAAAATATATTTTTTCGTGTAATAGAATCCATTAATTTGATTGAAAATCCAACAATTTGGTTCAAATTGAATTTGTTTGAAAACTAATATTTTCCGATTGAAACAATTAATCTAATTTGCAGAAAATTCTTCTCTTTGTAAAAATTTCACCTTTTTCGGTTGAGGATTTAACTATTTTGTTAAAAATGTATCTATTTTGAATGAATTCAAATGTTTTCAATTGAAAACAAGAACATTATTTTTATATTGAAATATATATTACATGTTTTGATGAAAATTATTTTTTTTTTGGTTGAAAATTTTATTAAAAATTAATATTTTCTGATAGAAAATTCGTCTTTTGGTAGAAATTTCATCTCGTTTCAGGGATTCAACTATTTTGTTGAAAACTCATATTTTTTTGTTGGAATCAACTGTTTTTACATACTTTTTTTTCTAATACCAACTACTACATTTTTCGTTGAGGCTTCAGTTTATTGGTTTCAAAATTAGCTATTGTGTTAACAATTAATAATTTATGTTAAAATTCCGATTTGGCAGATCTGAAATCTTCAAAAATCTTTTGGAATTTATTCAAAATCCAAAATATTCAAAGTTTATTTTCTCAAAAAACCCACACTTATATTTTAAATAATTATCATTTTTATTATCATTTCATCATTTCATTTTATTTTTCTCACTTTTTTTCGTTATCTATTTTTTATATATTTTCTCATTTTTCTTGCAAATAATGACACTGAAAAATGTTAAAATTGTTAACTGACACTGAAAATTGACACTGAAACATGTTAAAAATTAAAAACCTCTGGTTGTTTTTCGATCTTGTTCAAAAAAATATTGGGAAGAATAAAAAAGGTGGATTTTTCTAGAAAATATTTTTTTCCACGTTTCAAAAGTTTGGAGAAACGAAATTTCAAACAATTTTCTGGGAAATCCCACTTTTTCATTTTTACCGATAAATTTTCAGAATTTCTGCTTATATAAGGAAGATATATCATTCTCATACGGGCTAAACAATTTTCGAGGCTAAAAGAATTTTTTTTGCTAGAAATGTAATTTTCGTATCTTATTTCGAAATTTTTTCGTATTTGTCGTTGTTTGTAAGGAAAATTGAAAAAATTCGATTATGTAGAAGGAATCTTCTTCTAGGCACAAAATTGATTTAGCCTACGTAAAACTTCCAAGATATCTTCCCTATGAAAGAAAAAAATTTACCAAAAATTGGCAAAGAATATAAGTTTGGGTTTTTTTCAAATCTGCTTTTAATATTCTCAGAAAAAGCACCACTATTTTGTTAATTTTGAACCCCTTTTAATTTTGCAGTAGATTTCGAAATGGAACAATAGGTGATATCATTTTTAGAAAGGAGACAATAAGTAGCTCAATTGAATAAACTGTTATAGAGGTTCAAGGGAAATTAGTTTTTTTTATGGAACAAAGCAAAAATTAAAATACGTATAACTTTTTAGAAATTTTTTTTTCCAAATCGGAAAAATGTATCTCCTCATATAATAATAAAAAAAAGATAAACCGTCCCCAAAAGATTAAGCAGCTTCTTCTGATTTGAAATGGTTCATCTGAAATGGATTTCATCAATAGTTATTCTAAATCCTTATTCTGTATTCTAATAATTGAAAAAAAATTTGAAACAGCAAAAATTTTCTTCTCTTACCCTTTAACATGGAAATCTATAAGAATGTGAATGATTGTAGAATTGCTTGAGCAAAAATTTCAAACAATTATTCACTAGCCCATTCAGGAAACAAATTAATGGCGCCTTTGACCTAAACGTTTGTGTACAGCAATCGCAAATTTTACAGTCTCGCAAAAGACTTTATGCAAATATTTCTCTGGATAAGTGCATAAGAAATGTAGACATTTTCACTTTAGAATATATTACTCAGACTCTGATAACGCATTGAATAGTGAACGTACAATGGAAGGGTCTATTGGCTTAACTTAAGTACCTTGACTTCACTTCCAAGATTCCGCATTGTGTCCTCAGAAAGATATTTCAGTTCTAGAGACGAAATTATATCCTGCCATACTTTGGAAAGAAGGTCTTATGTTCAGAAACAAAATTACATCAACAATTTCTAAAAAAAAAGTTCTGGTCATACGTTCAATAATGAGGATTTATTATATAATGGACAAAAATCCAACGTTTCGACCCTCCTTTGGGTCTTTATCAAGGTACATTAAAATCGCAAAATTAATCTGAAAAGAATTTTCAGATTACATAAACTTAGTGAGTCATAAATATATAATAAAAGTCAATATATTTTATAATGTTTGTGTCGAATTAAAAATAATTAGAAGAAATACCTGAACAACATTCTGCTCCTTAGATCCAAATTGTCAAAAATAGTAAAATCATAAATTTGTTTGTCTTTGTAAATGATAGTAGGTAAGGACGGACGACATTTTAAAATAATAATTTTTGTAATTGTTAATATGTATTCTCTCAGTTTGTAAATTTACACACACGACTTTATATTTATTAATAAAAATGGATTCAGTGATTTTCCTTTCGTACATTATGTTTTCTCTAGCAAAAATTTTTATATTGCTAAAACTAAAATCAAAATAATGATCATGCAAAGTCCATGCATGCTGAGCTAAACCTGTGCTATTGTTGGCCAAATTGCAATCTCTTTTATGCTCAGCTATTCGTGTTTTTAAACGTCTACAAGTTTCACCAATATATACCATATTGCAAAATTTACACTTGATGAGGTAAATAATATTAGATAGATTTTCTATTATTTCTTTATCCTTCTTGTTTATATATAAGTCCTTGATCTTATGGCAATTATTGAAATAAACATTTATGTGAAATTTTTTTAAGGCACCTTTGATTCTTTCTGATAAACTATGAATATAAGGAAGACTCAGATTTCTGTGAAATTGGATTTGACTGTTTAACCACTTTTCTTTCTTCCTGCTGATAATAGAATTATTGTAAATGTCATTGATTCTATCTTCAATAATGCTATTTATAAACTGGGAGGGATAGTTATTTAATTTTAAGATTATTTTATCATCAATCCCATCTTTCAACAATATCATTACATTTGTTCTCAATTGTGGGTACTAAACTAGTGTTGATTTTCTTACATAAGATGTTATTGTTTAGCATTGTTTCAATATCAGTATTGTAGTCGGTCCTGTTAACAGCATTTTTCTTGTTATGTCAGAATTCTGAAATTTTGTGTTTTCTTTATGGTTTATTATTAACTTAGTTACATTTTTCCGAATTTTTTGTTGTGTGTGATCATGGAATGGTTTCATACAATGTTCAATTGATGATATGATATTGTTATCTGGTAATTTTTTTCATTCAAAAGGAATACCAAATTTATTGCCTGAAGATATGTTGATTGCAATATCATTTGGTATGATTTTGCTAGAGAGATTTTTAAAACATTTGTTCAATCTAAAGTTATTAATTTGATCATTCTCTTTGTTAATCTTATTTTTCCTAAAATCAAACTTTTTAATGCATTCAGATCGCTTTTCAAATTTTAATTTATGCAATAAAAGTTCTTGTGATTCAAAAAACTTATATATAGAGTCCTCTGTAATAGATCCAAGTAGTCGATGTTTCAAGAACTGAGAATAATGTACTAAATATTTAATGTGACAGATGATATTTTTAATCTCACAATTTAGAGTATGTTTTTCATATAAACATTTAGCGTTATCCAATATAATGGTCAAAAATTCAACGTTTCGACCCTCCTTTGGGACTTTCTCATGGTACATTAAAATCGCAAAATTAATCTGAAAAGAATTTTCAGTTTACATAAACTTAGTGAATCATAAATATATAATAAAAGTTAATATATTTTATAATGTTTGTGTCGAATTAAAGATAATTAAAAGAAATACCTGAACAACATTGTGCTCCTTAGATCCAAATTGTCAAAAATAGTAAAATCATATATTTGTTTGTCATTGTAAATGATAGTAGGTAAGTACGGACGACATTTTAAAATGTCAATATACATTGATAGTATTTTGTATTTGTATATGTATGTATGTATGTATGTATGTATGTATGTATGTATGTATGTATGTATGTATGTATGTATGTATGTATGTATGTATGTATGTATGTATGTATGTATGTATGTATGTATGTATGCATAGTACTTTGCGATTTTAATGTACCTTGATAAAGACCCAAAGGAGGGTCGAAACGTTGGATTTTTGACCATTCTATAATAAATCCTAATTATTGAACGCATGACCAGAAAAATATGTTTTCATTCTCCTTGATGAGTGAAATTCTTAATCATATCAACGACGTTCGAAGAAAGTAAAAAGTTATTTTTGAGCTTTTCGATATATTTTTGTTCATCAATCTAAAAAAAAAAAAAATTCCTCAAACCAAATTAAATGTTTTCTTAGATATACATGAAAATTTGGTTAAATCAAGTTTTTGTTGATCCAACAGAATATTTGATTGAACAACAAAAAATTTCTTGCTGAACTAACCAAATACTCCATCCATCACAAGATTAGGTTGAAATAACCAAGAAATTTAGTTGGATCAACCATAAATCTTCTTATCCATATAACAACCATATTCCATGGTTGCAGAAAACCATACAAAGCCATAGCCCAATATAGGAAAATTGAAATTTGTCTTTCACCCTGAGATTAAAAATTTTATGGAATTCATAAAAACACTTAGAAGGAATTAAAAAAAATAATTTCATAGTCAAATATTCATTCCCCTTTGGTCGATAATGAATTCTTTTTACTGGAAATTTAACCATATCAGTCATTTTACTTATTATTTTAATTGAAAGTTCATTGTTTCTGATTGAAAATTTCATCATTTGGTTGAAAATTCAACTGTTTTTGATTCAAAATAAAAATTTTTTTCTGGTTTATATATATTACCTATTACACTCTTAGCTGAGGATTCATATTTTTCGGTCAGAAATTAATGTTTTCAAATCAAAATTTGACTATGAAATTTTTGTTAACAAATTTATATTTTTTTGTTGAAAATTCATATATTTTGCTTAAAACTCGTCTTTTTTGGTAAAAAAAATTAATCTTCTTGGTTGAAAATTCATCTCTTTGGTGTTAAATTGAACTATTTTGTTGAAACTTGATATTTTGTAGCAAAATATTCAGGTATTCTTAGGATGGTCCAAAAATTAATTGCAAAAAATGTTTTCACTCCAGAGGGCAAGTCCCCCCCCCAATTTCGGATTTTCGAAAAATTAAACTAATACTCCAGGGTTTAATCGAAACGTGCCAAACTTTTTAGGGATTGAAGAGGAGTACCTATGGAGTGATATCGTACTAAGAACTTTTATTTTTTATCCCCCCCCCCCCCACACACACTGCGCCCCAAATATGACCCAAAAATAAAAAAAATACATTTTTACGTATTATTATTACTTTTTAGCAATTTCCGTCGTCTTTTTCACACAAATCATTACTACTGGACAATTTGAATAATTCCCATGACTTCTTAAACAATTTTCAGTTGTTTAAACAAATGTAACTTATTTCAAAAATTATTTATTCCCAAAAAATGTAAGAAACAATCGTATTTTCTGTTTGAAATGTAATATTTTGTCATTGTTTGGAGAAGTAAGTTTTTTTGAAAACATTAGGTGATTATTTAAACAATTACTTATTGTTTATTCTCAAAATTTCTCAAAATTGACCCAGAGATGTCCAGTTTTTCCTCAAATTGGTATCCTATGCTACTTTTTGTTAAATAATTATATAATTTTGATACATTCATTTTAATGTTTAATAAATTTCTATTTGTTTAAACCATTTTGATTTGCTTGAGCAGTTTTTTTCGATAACTTTAAAAAAATCATATTAAATTAAATTAAATACATACAGTTATTTTTCTGGCTGTATAGTGTATAGAAAGAATATATTGAGCATTTTTCAATTGTTTAAACAAATATAATTTGTTCAAACAATTTCTTTTGCAACAATATTTTTTAAATCGTATTTTCTGAATTAAAAATAATATTGAATGATTTCGAGGAGTAATAAATTCTGCTAAACATTTTATGTTATTGTTTATACAATTAATTATTGTTTTTTTCAAATTTCCTTAAAATTAAGTATGGATGGTTTACATCTTCTTTAGCGCATTATGAAATAAATCATACTGGAAGACAGAAAAAATATATATTAAAATATTTGTTTAAACAATTAAAAAATGGTTATTATATTCTTTCTATACACTGTAAAGTCTCTATACACTATACAATCAAAATTGTTTAAGCAAATAGAAATTTATTAAACATTAAAATATATGTATGAAAATTATATAATTATTTAACAAAAAGTGGCACAGGATACCAATTCGAGAAAAAACTGGACATCTCTGGGTCAAGTTTTAGAAATGTTGAGAATAAACAATAAGTAATTGTTTAAATAATGGCATAATGTTTTTTACAAAAATCGCTTCTCCAAACAATGACAAACTATTACATTTGAATGCGAAAATACGATTATTTTTCACATTTTTTGGGAGTAAATAATTTTTTAAATAAGGTACATTTTTTTAAACAATTGAAAATTGTTCAAAAAGTCATTGGGAATAGTCAAATTGTCCATTAGCAATTATTTGTATGAAAAAAGCGACGGAAATTGCTAAAAAGTAACAATAATACGTCAAAATGTAGTTTTTTGATTTTTGGGTCATATTTAAGGTGCTCGCGCCCCCCCGGCGGATTAAAAATAAGTTATTAGTGTGCTTTTATTTCATAGGTACTCCTTTTCCTGTAGCTCGAAAAGCGTTTTTTGGACCATCCTAATTGTATTCTATTAAAAATTCATCTCTTTGGTCCATAATTAAACAATCTTGTAGAAAATTCGTATTTTTTGGTTAAAATTTCGTCTATTATATTTTTTATTGATAATTCATCTTTTTCGATGAGGAAGTTATTATTTTTTTTAAATGTTATTATTTGATTGAAATTCAACTTATTCATTAAAAATTCACCTCTTTGACTTGAAACTTCAAAAATCTGGTTGATTTTTCTTCTATCTGAACTGCAAATTCGAATATTTTGTTGAACCATGCTTTTTGGTTAAATTTCACTGTTTTCGATTTAAAATAAAAATATTTTGGGGTTGAAATATCAACTATTACATTTTTTGTTAATAAATCATCTTTTTTCGTTCAAAATTATTTTTCCAATTAAAAAAAAATTAATGTATTTCTTTAAAAGTTCGTCTTTTTTGGTAAAAAATTATCTTCCTGGTTGCAAATTCATCTCTTTGGTTTCAAATGTACCTATTATGTTGCAAATTTGTCCTTTTTCGTTGAGTTCAACCGTACCTGATTCTGAATAAAAATATTTTTGATTAAAATTTCAATTATTACCTTTTTCATTGAGAAATCATAATTTTTTATTGAAAGTTGAACTACTTTGTTAAGAATGTTTTTTTTGTGTGTTGAAGATTCATCATTTTATTTCTGATGTTAAGGTTGTTGACCAGTGAAATATTAATTTTTATATGATGTTAATGTTTTTTGTCTACTTTTGAAGAAAATCTTCTCGTGTCTCTGTAGCTTAATTGGTTAAAGCATCAGACCGGAAATCTGAAAGTTCTGGTGTTCGAATCCCAGTGGAGGTAGAGAGATTTTTTTCAAAACTAAAAAATTAATTATCAATATTTTATGAATATTGATTTTAGACCAAGTAGACAAAAAACATTAACATCATATAAAAATTCATCATTTTAGTTGAAAAAATCATCTCTTTTGTTGAAAAATTGAATATTTTGTTAACATTTTTTGGTCAATTGTTGATTTCTTAAATTAAAATTTAACTATCCCATTTTTGGTTTAAAATGTATATTTTTCAGATGAAGATTAAACTATTTGGTTTGATATTCCTTCTTTTATTTGAAAATAAATGTATTTTGTTGAAAATATATCTGTTTTGGTTGAAAATTCATCCTTTTCAGTTGAAAATTCATGATTTTTTTTTAAATTCAACGTCTACTAAAAAATTTGCTATTGGTCTTATAATATTGTAAATCTTCTAGAAATGGAAGTCCTAACTAGGTGAATATAAAGAAATGTTCTCAGAATTCAAAGAAATTTTGAAGATTTTAAATAATTTGAATATATTTTGACAGATTTCCAGGGACTTTTAAGGATTTTTTGGGAACATCAAAGATTTTAAGGGATTTCAATGTATTCAAAATAATTTTAAAGTATTTTAAAGGAGACTACGAAATATGTTATCAAACAAAAACAGATGTTTCTAATTTCATCCCTTCTTTGATATTTACATTAGATTCCTAAAAAACAAAATAAAAAAATCTGTTTCTTTGGAGAAAAATAAAAAAGAGGAAAGAAAAATGAGCAGGCAACCAACCAAATCCCCTTCCTTCTCTTTTCTATTTATTTCGTCTTTTTTATTTATATTATTCTTAGTCTTAGAAAAATAGGATGTTTGACGAAACTTGGAATTTAACTTGAATTTTCTATGTCCTGATGAGGAAAACGACCGTTTTCGAAACGTTGACTGCGAATAAAGGTTTTTAAGAGCTAAACTGCTTTCTTTGGTCTGAAGTATGTCAATTCACTATATATTTATATTATCTTCACTATATTACTCAGACAAACAACATCGCTCTAACACCAACATTAATCTAACTAATATTATTGTTTTGACATAATTTATCATATCTTTAATGTTAAAATTTCAAGTTCATTATTAATGAGGATTCTTGTCATTGAATTCTAACATCTTCAATTATCTATTAAGAAGCAATAAATTGTTAATTTACGAAGGTTTCATGTGATCAAATTCTAACATGTTCAATAATTTTTAAGAAGGACAATTTTTTATGTTTATTGTCAAAAGTAAATTCAACTAATTAATTTATCAATTTTGATAATTGTTAATTTAACACAATTTTTTAACAAATCTGTATTGTCAAATTTAGATATTATTTCAACTTAAGTATTAATGTTAGTAATTAAATTAAGTAATTTAAGTTCTTATAATAGTCTTTTTCACAGCAATATGTATCTCAACGAAATCAAAAATAATTTTCCAAATTCTATTACAGATGTAAAAAAGTTCATCAATTTGAACAAGAGAATTAATAATTTAAAAACTAGAGAATCATTTCTTGTCAATTGTAGGTTTCACAATTTATTACCAAAGAATATCACCAATGCTACTAGGAATGTAAGAAATTTACAATTTTTTAGTCACAGTGTTATAGGCCAAAGGTCCTATAGTTGGCAACCACTGTTGAGAATGA
>CAKNXH010000339.1:139738-151582 GCA_932178445.1 Andricus quercusramuli | reverse complement strand
GCGTCTTAGCCAATCAGCGAGTCCGCTGCCGCTCCCTGCCTCGCTCTAGCTCGCGCCCCTCTCGCCCATATAAGCCGGTGCACGAGCAGTTCTCGTCACTTGGCGACTTGCAACCTCTCCAGTTGGCACTGCGGGCTCGCTCTCTCTGAAGCTCCGTACCCAGCTGATCACGAGACTTTTTTTGTAATAGCCATTCGAACATAAAGACAAATAGCCGACGACTTCCTTTTCTCTCCCCCTTCACCACCTCCTTCCAAGCGGCCGAGGCTCTCCGAACCTTCTCCTCCTCGCCGGAACCTCTTCGACTAAATCCACCTCCCTCACCTAATGACGACGGGGCTTCACCCCTTACAACCGAGACATCGAGAGAAAAAAAAAAAGGGTCCTCGGACCCGACACGTGGTGCCCCTCCACCTTCGGGTGCGAACGGCGGCCCACCAAAAAAACTTTACCGTCCGTCGCGGCCCCTCTGTGCGGCCCCGGACCATCACGCACATCCGTGCCTGCCGACGCGTAGGGCTCCTGCCAGTCGACGCCCGACCGGCCCCGCAGTAGCGCCTGACCAGCGCCAAACCAGTACCTGGCCTGCGTTCATCTGCGCCTGACCAGGTTTCCAACCCGATCTAACAGGAACATCCATCTCTCACACTCACCTCAACACACCTGTGATTAAGTCGGTCATACCACAAAACCGGCTTACATCATATTGGCGCCCAACGTGGGGCACACTTCTTCCAGCTCCGTCCGGCCGATGCCCGACCGGTCCCACAATAGCGGCTGACCAGCGCCGCACCAGTACCTGGCCAGCGCCCCATCAGTGCCCGACCAGCCTTCCTACCCGAACTGACCAGGACATCCAGACCTCACACTCACACCTGTGATTAAGTCGGCCATCCCACAAAACCGGCTTACATCAACAGTGCAAAAAATCATGTTAATTTCATAGTAGAATCTTTAGAACATCGTTTGCTTAATGATGAAATAAAAGAGTTAAATATCCATTTAAAATACTTAAAACCTCAAAAAATAATTTAAAAGATAAACAAAGATTGGGAAAAAAAATTCAAAATTTAAAAATTAAAAGTAAAGTTCAAGTACCTATCAATATAAATAAACATAAAGAGACAAATAACAGTGATGCTAAAGATCCTTGGATAATAAATTTTAGTAATGTTGATATTCCAGACAATGTTAATGATATTGTAAGGTTAGGGAATAAATTAATTAATTAATTAAATAAAGTTCCTCCTTTTTAACAAACAAAAGTAAAATAATTATGAATATGGTTGAAGACATAGAGTCAAATATTGGTTTAACTGAAAATATTGAAGATCGTGATTTATTAAGACACAGAATAATTAATACTGCGCATAATTTTTTACAGAATAATAAAATTACAGAAGTTGATAGAGTTTTAGCACAAAACATTAAAAAAACACAAACATTTATTAAAGCTAATAAACAATTACTAATAACTCATGCAGATAAAAGTAATATTACAGTAATACTTAAAAGAAATCTTATATTAAAAAAAATGCAAGAATTATTAAGTGACACCACAAATAATGAAAAATTAAATGAAAACCCTGAAAAAGAATTAAAAAATAAAACATTTAAATTGTTAAATTCTTGGAGAATTAATGGATATTTAGGTGAAGAATTATTGCGAAAAGATATTTTAGTTCATGATACTAACATTGCTAGAATTTATGGGTTACCTAAAGTTCATAAACATAATTGTCCACTTCGACCTGTAGTTTCATTAATAAACTCACCTACTTATACAATGTCTAATATTTTCAATAATATTCTTAAAAAAGCAATAATAGTACCAAAATATCAAGTGAAAAATTCTTTTGAATTTAAAAATAAAATAATTAATAAAACAATTCCATCTGATCATATCATGGTTTCTTTAGATGTTTCTACATTACTCACAAATGTTCCAATTGATTTAGTTATCAATAGTATTTTAAGTAGATGGATTTTTATAAAAAAACTATACAGATTTACCTATTGAAACATTTAAAGAAGGAATTAAATTTTTAATGGAACAAACAGTATTTAAATTTAATAACAATTTTTACAGGCAAATTTTTGGAACACCTATGGGTTCTTCTATTTCTCCAACATTAGCTGATTTAGTTATGCAAGATTTAGAATCAAATGTAATAAAAAATTTAAATTTTTCTTCACACACATATTTTAGATACGTTGATGATACGTTCATTATTTTACCTAAAGATAAACTACTTTACGTTATAAATCAATTTAATTCTTATCATCCAAGGCTTAAATTTACACATGAAATTGAAAGTAATAATTCTATTTCTTTTCCAAATATTAAAGTTATAAAAACTGATTCAGGTAATATCATCACTGATTGGTTACGTAAAAATACTTATTCTGGTAGATATTTAAATTTTCTTTCAAACCATCCAATACAACATAAAATTTCGATAGTAAAAAATCTTATTGATACAGCTTTAAAATTATCTGATAAATCGTTTCACAGTTCAAATATTGAATTTATTAAAAATACTTTATATTTAAATAATTACCGAACAGAATTTGTTCGAATACATGTTAGCAATAAAATTAAAACAATTACAGATTCTTCATCCAACCAAAATAATATAAATATAGTTAGAAATTGAAATTTTAAATCAATAGTATCAATTTCTTATCATGGAAAGTTATTTTTTGAAATTAAAAAAATTTTTAATGATTTTAATATCACAACAAATTTTAGAATTGACTCTAAACTTCATAAATTCATAAAATTAGGAATAGATTCATTGGATAATTTTCAATTTACTGATGTAGTATATAAAATTCAATGTTTGAATTGTGAAAAATGTTATGTGGGTCAAACTACTTGCTACAAGAATATAAGAACATCCTAACAAAATTTATCAAGGCACGAAAAATTAAAACAGGTTGGAACAGCGACCAAGCAACGATGCTATCTCCTCGATACCTGAGATCTGAATGTGGGTCAATAGGCTAATCCGCCACAACAAACAAGAAATAAGAGAAAGTCAAGAGTCATTTTTTTTCTAATTTTTCTTTCTTCTTTTTTTATTTTGTCCAAAGAAACAAATGGGATTTTGAATTTGATTTTAGTCTGATTCAAAATTCTTGAATTTCAATTTAGCTGACTTGGATTGGAGGTAATTTCTAACCCCCCTTTTTTCCTTTGAATATTATGTTTTTAATCAGGTCAAAGTTACATATGGTCCTGAAGCCTTCAGAAAGGTTAAATTATGGTTTGATATCATCCAAAAATGAAGAGGCAGTATCCTTCAAAAAAGGTTATTTTTGCAATAGACAATGCGAACATAATTTAAAGAAATTCAAACTCTCAATGCTGAATTTACTGATCAAGGATGTTTCAAATCATGTTAATTTTTTAAAAGTAATAATCTCAAAAATAAAAAGTGAATTAGAATTATGTTTGCCACAAGATAAAATCATTCATCTTCTAAAACATCAGATTTTCCTTAATCAAGGATTTTTCAGCAATGATAAAAAGCATGAGAACAAACTTTCTATTTTTACTGATCAACAAACTAATATTCAAGAGCAAAATTTGAATCCACACAAAATTTTTGAAGAAATAGATAAGGATCCTTGGTTTGTGAATTTAGCAAATATTCAAATTCCTGATTCAGTTACAGATATTCTCAAATTAGGTAAAGGTTTTAGTAACCATATAATAAAAAGTAAATTGAAACAAATGATGTAAATAGTCGGAAATTACATTATAATTAGAATTAGATTATATTGGAACAAAGTTCCAATATTGGATCAACAAGATTTCCGAAACAAGGTTTTACATTTGTTGAAGAGTTTTGTTGATAAGAATTGTTTGAAGAAGATAAGATAATGCAAGATGGTTCAAGAAGATGAGGAAAGGAAGTAGTACTACAGAGTTAGCCAGGATGAGAAATACCGAATATTGAATTTCGTGAGAAATGGACAAAGTGAAAAACTGTCATAGATACTATTTCCGAAAATTATGTAGAGGTAAAGCCATAAAGAATAACATCTGCGACATAAAGGACAATGTACGTTAGAAAATCCGATTAAAAACAGCGATATAGCATAGTATCATATAGAATTTCACCTTCGCTGTTTCTCATGCTGCCGAACTCTGTACTTTTACTCTCCTCAGATAATAGTGTCTATCCAAAAACGATTATTCATTGGAAGCTGCAGATCAGGAAACACGTTTTTCTTAATATCTCCGTTCCACTTCAAATGTAGATAGAGCCTTCCTTCAAAAGAGCGGCAGTATTGATGAATGATATAATTCTCGACCGACATGTAAAAAAAGAATGGTTGTTCAACCCGTGCGTGTTAGCGTGCACTTTAAATGGTTCGGAAGTCTGAGATTATTCTGCCTCCCTAGCGTGCACCACTTTCGAACTTTTGACCTGAAACGCAGGATGGCATAATAGTCGTAACTTATACTGAGAATCCGTATAGAATTCTTGTCCTCGAGGTTTTTTTGATTAAAGAGACTGAAAATTGGAGAGTATGATCATTAGGGTGGTCCAAAAATGCACAGGAATTTTTTTTTTGAATTCTTATGAATGGGGCGAGCCCCATGAATTTTAACACGTATTTCTCATAAGAAAAAGATACTTTTTCGTAAATCTTATTCAGAATCCTCAAAATTAGCTGAATCGATTTGGAACTCAACATTTCTTGCCAAAATTAGCCTTAGAATACGAATCAAATATTCCTTTTCGAACATCACCCCCATTAATCTGTTTTATAGGGTCCCAAAAAACCCCCATAAGTAAAAAAATGGGTTTGGCTAGTTTTTGGCGCTAATTATGATTGATTTGCGGTTTTTTCTTGCGAATTGTTTCTAATACATAGAACAATAATTTATGTTGATCACTAGATGTTTACAAAAATTGTTTAAACAATTTATTATCGTTTTTAGCGAATTTTTCTTAAAATGAAGATAAAAAGTCGCGGTTTTTTTTCCACTTTTTGTCCAATTATTAATGAGGGTGAGGTAACAGTTCATTACTGATAGCAAACATAATTGTTTAAACAATTGATTATCATTAATAATAATATCCTTTTTGCATGATGCTAGAAATTGCGTTTTTTTTTTATTTTCAACTTTTTGTTCACTTTACAATTGTAGTGAGTTAATATTCAATTCGATCTCAAAAAAGTAATTGTTTAAACAAATTATTATTGAAATTCAAATGTTTTGTGGAAAATTCGCTTTTTGGCTGAAATATTCAACAATTGTGTTAGAAATTTTTATCTTCTTAGGTTTCACACGCTCTTTGGATAAAAATTAAACTATTTTGTTACAAAGAATTTTTTTTAACATTAAATTTTTAACTTAAAATTTGACTATTCCATTTTGTGTTTAAAATGCGTCTTTTCTAATGAAAAATTTAAATTTTCAGTTCAAGATTCATGTACTTTTTTCAAAAATTTGTATTTCTCGAAATTGATTCTATTGGTTGATGATTCATTATTCTATTTTTGAATTAACCTATTTGATTGAAAACTTCACTTTTTTTTTGTTAAAAACTAATTTCTTTGTCGAAGACTCAATATATATTTTTTTTTAGTTGAAAATTCATCCCTTCGATTGAAATTCTGATTTTTTTCCTAATTCGTAATTCTTTGGTTAAACATCAATTTTTAAACTCAAAAGTTTTGTCACAGTTCTATTTTTTGTTGAAAATTTCTCTTTTTTAATTACAATTCAACTATATGGTGAAGAAATTCTCAAAATCTCCTATTTTTTGGTTGAAAATTCAACTACTTTTCAGTGGGAATTCATCTCTTTTGGTTTCAAATTGAACTAGTTAATAATTAATTCAACTTTTTGGTTAAAAACTGAAGGGTATTTTTTTAGTGATTCATTTTTTCATTGCTGAAAATTATTTTTTTCAACAGAAAATTGAGTAATTCAATTTTTGGTTGAAAATTGATCGTTTTTAGTTAAAAATTCAATTAGGAACCCGGATCTAGGTAAATCTGAAAAGACACTTTAAGAAAGGAAAAAAAATGAATTTTCATAGCAGTAGAGATTGCAAATTTTATTGTTCGGTTGAAAATATTATTATTATTTTATTGAAAAATCGACAATTTTCTTTGAAAATCATACATTTCAGTGGGGCATTGGACTGTTTTGTTTATAATTCAACTGTTTGGTTGTAAATTAACTTTTTTGTTGCAGATTATTTCTTTATGCAAATTCCACTGTTTTGTAGAAAATTTGCCTTTTAGTTCAATCAGTCAACAATTGGGTTAAAATTTGTATCACTTCATCAGTGAGGAATATTTCTTGTAAAAAATTCGACTTTTTCGATGAAAATTAGTCTTTTTGGCTTCGTAGTTTACCTCTTTTTGAAAAAATTTTATTATTATTATTTCTTTTAAATTTGACTATTTGGTTCAAAATTTAACTTTTACGTTAAAAATTCCTCTTTTCTGTTCAAAACTAGTTTTCCAAGTTCATATTTAACTACTCTATTATTATTGTACCATATTGGTAAAAAATTGATATTTAAACAAAAAAATTAACTGTTTCTCAAAAATTATTATTTTTGGATCCGCAAAAGTTGATCATTTCGACCTAGTTCAATGTGAATCATAGTTCCGAATACTTTTTTTCTTGACCTTTTGGGTTTGCAGATGGAGTACTGGTCTCTAACAAACCACACTTCCACCCTTATCGCTTCGAGCAATTTTATCACCACCCTTCAGATCAAAAGTGTCCAGTGACTTCAAAGCAGCCAATCTCGTTTAAAATCTCATTTTCGACTGAAAAGTATAGCGCTCAGAAGACACTTCAAAAAGATTGCTACCTTGACAGGAAAAAAGAATCTCTTTTCTCATAGCAGAAGAGAATACTGAAGTAATTTTTATCTTCAGTGCAGAAAAGTAATGAAAGTGAAGATACCAGTAAGGATGTAAGAAGCAAATTTAATCAATTATAGACTGTTGGGGGTGTTTTGAAACTAAGTGACACTATACTGGAAGCTGGATTGGATGAATCATTTTTGACGCATTTTTTGACGCATTTTTTTACGCATTTTTTGACGCATTTTTGACGCCTTTTTTATGCATTTTTGACGCATTTTTGACGCATGATGCAGCCTGCTGTAACTAAGGCGCTGAGAGTGGGACCCTAATGCTGTTTGTCACGCTTGCCTGGATGCCGCCTCTTTCTTGGTCCCGCGGCTCCCCTCATCAGGTAAGTGGCGAGCGCAGCAATTCCAGGAACGCATAAATCCAGTTTACGGAAATCCAAGTTCCAGTGTATTTCGAAAACTTTTTTGCACCCCTCTTCCTCTCGAAATAGGGAATATTAGGTGATTTTTCACGAAAATAGAGGAACGAAATCTTTTAAACAAAATTAATGTATAGGTAACATTTTCAATTTTATATGAAACGCTTAAGAGTTGAATTTGCAAGCTAGGTAGACGAATTTTTCCAAGAACAGTTGACTTTCAAACCAGCAAAGATGAATTTTCAATTTCAAAAGATGAAATTTAACAAATAAGTTTAATTTTTGACCAAAAAAATGACTTTCGAACCAGATAATTGCATTTATAATAAAATATTTTAATTTCTGAAAAACTGGTTCGATTTGCAACCTCATAATTGAACAGTTTTATTTTAAATCAAAACTTTCATTTTTGAATTCAAAAGGATTCATTTTATATAAGACAGTTTATTTTCTATCCAAAAAGACAAATTTTCAAAAGAATCGTTAAATTTTTAACGAAATAATTCAATTTTTAATATGGTAGTTGAATTTTTAACAAAATATTAAGTTTCCATCTAAATAGTTGATTTTGTTAACTAAAATAGAAAAAAGTTACTTGCTATTTTCGAAACACTTGCATTTTCAAACAAACAAAAATTCTACCAAAAGAGATGAATTTTCGACCAAGAAGATTAATTTACAATCAAGAAAATTAATTTCTACAAAAAGAGATAAATATTCCAGAAAATTGTTATTTTCCTTATCCAGACCAGAATGATTTTCAAACAAACTGTTTCATTTTCACCAACAATGATGACATTTTCACCAAAGGAGATGCATTTTGAAACGAAAAAGAGGAATTATCAAAGAAAGTATTAAATTTTCAAACAAAAATATTTTTCAGTCGGAAGCCGAGAAGATTTTTTCAAAAAAGCTTAGTTTTCTCTTCAAAAGGACCAATTTTCCATCAAAAAGACACATTTTCAACAAAACAGTTAAATTTTCAACAAAATAATTGAATTTCCAACAACAAAAAATATATAATTTTCAACTGAATAGTTCAGTTTCCAACTAAAATTTTGAATCCTCAACAAAAAACTGAATTTTCAACCGTGCAGTTGAACTCGCAAACAAGTAGTTGAATTCTTAACGAAAAGAGACAATTTATCAAGAAAATAGTTAAATCTTCAACCAAAGCAATTGCAGTCAATTTCTTGAATTTTCAGACCAAAAATGTAAATTCTCCAGAAAACAGTTGAATTTTCAACCCGAAAAATGAATTTTAAATTAAAAAGTCAATCTTCAGTCAAAAAATTAATTTTAAACCAAAAAGTTGAATTATCTAAGAAAATAATAGAATATATAACCCAAGAAGACGAATTTTCAACAAAATAGTTGAATTTTTCAAGCGAAAAAGAATAATTTTTTACAAAATAGTTGAAATCTCAACCCGGAAAAATGAATTTTGAATCAAATAATTAATTTTCAGCCAAAAAGTTAATTTTCAACCAAGTACTTGAATTTTTTAAGAAAATAATCGGATTTTCAACGCGAGAAGGCAAATTTTCTACAAAACACTTGAATTATTAAGCGAAAAAGATGATTTTTCTACAAATTAGTTGGAGTTGCAATTCGAAAAAATGAATTTTCAATCGAAAAAAGAATTTTCAGCTAAATAATTAATTTTCACCTAAGTAGTTGAATTTTCTGAAAAAATAATAGAATTTCCAACCTTAGAAGATTAATTTTCAACAAAATAGTTAAATTTTCGAACAAAAAAATCCAAATTCCAACCAAAAGCCTAATTTTCAACCAAAGCATTAAGCATCAAGAAAATAATAAAATTCTCTAGAAAAAGTAAACTTATCAAGTAAACTTATTTTCTACAGAATACTTCAATTTTTTACCGAACAGTTGCAACTACAACCTACAATGACGAATTTTGAACCAAATATTCGTACAACAGAATAGTTAATTTTTTAACAAAATAAAAAAATTTGGAACAAAATAGTTGAACATTTAACAAACTAAATAAATTTTCCACAGAAAAGTTGAATTTTTTTCTCAAATGATGAATCTTTAACAACAAAAATACATTTTTAGGGAAGGAGTTCAACTTTCAACCAAATAGTTCAAGTGCCAATCCAAAGGATTAACTTTCAGCAAACAATAGAATAGCTGATGTTCCAGAAAAAAAATTTAATTCAAAATCTGAAATAGTTGAATTTGACCTCAAAAATTAATTCTGAAGAAAAGAGTTGAATTTTCAAGTGAAAAAGATTTTTTAGTCGATAAAAAAAATTATCAACCAAAAAAGTAAATTCTCTAGAGAATACTACAATTTTCAACAAAAAGCTAATTTTTAACCAAATAGTTGAATTTTTTTTAAATTATATAATTTGCTACCCAAAGAGATGAATTTTCAGCAATAGCTTTTAATTAATTCAATTAATTAAAGCAAGTCATTATATTTCAAACTAAAAAATATCAATTTTCAACTAAAGTAGGTTCAAATTTTCCAATATTCAGCTCTTCTCAAATTTTTAACAAACAATATCTATGTTTAAGAAATAAAATTAATTTTTCACAAACTCGATAATTTTGAAACCAAGAATATTCATTTTGTAATAAAAAAAAGAATTGAAAACCCAAATATGTTAACTTAAAAAAAAGGTAAAGATAAGTTAAGTTAAGTCAATTGATTTTTAACACAAAAAAAGGAATTTCCAACAGAATCGTTAAATTTTCAAGCAACCACATCTATGTGCAAGCAATACAATTATTTCTTTACAAACTGGATAATTTTTGTACCAGAATTTTTTTTTTTACTAAGAAACACGAATTAAAAATAAAATATATCAATCTTCAGCTGAATTGTTGAATTTTCTTCTGAAAATTATAAATTTTCACAGAACAATGGAATATTTTGGATTTTGGTTAAACAAATTGAATAGGGAAGATTCATTTTCTACTAAAAAGGACGAATTTCCCACAAAATACACCAAATTTTCAAACAAGTTGTTGAATTTTCAACTCAAAACAATAAATTTTCCACCAGCTATGAAATAGTTAAATTTCCAGTCAAAAAAATCAATTATTGACTAAAAAAATTTTCTTTAACAAAATATCATTGATTTGGTTGAAAATGTAACCACATAGTTGATAATCGTTTTTTTTATTTGAATTTTTTTTCCAATTGAAAATTTATGCATTCCAGTTGAAAACTCTTCATTTTAGTTGAAAATTCATTCCTTGATTACAAATTTCACTATTTTGTTGCATATTTTATTTTTTGTAAAAAGTTTATTTTTTGGTTGAAATTGCAAGTATTTTATTTTTAGTCGAAATTTTTTTTTATGTTAAAAATTCAACTTTATGGTGAAGAATTAATCTAATTTGTAGGAATTTTAACAATTCTGTTAAAAAGTTATTTTTTTTAGAAAATTCAATTGTTCTGTTGAAAATTTGTCTTTTTGGATTGAAAATTTAAATAATTTTATCGAATAATTTATTTACTTGCTTGAAAATTTAACCATATCGTTGAAGATCGTTTTTTTTATTTGAAATTATTATTTTTTGTTTTAATTGAAAATTTGAGTATTCCAGTTGAAGATTCTTCATTTTAGTTGAAAATTTATTCCTGATTACAAATTTGACTATTTTGTTGTATATTTTATTTTTTGTAAAAGGTTTATTTTTTGACTGAAATTGCAAGTCTTTCATTTTTAGTCGAATTTTTTTTTTTCTGTTGAAAATTTATCTTTTTGGATGGAAAATTCAACTGATTTTATCAAATAATTTATTTACTTGCTTGAAAATTTAACCATATCGTTGAAGATCGTATTTTTTTATCAGAAAATTATTATTTTTTTTTTTAATTGAAAATTTGAGTATTCCAGTTGAAGATTCTTCATTTTTAGTTGAAAATCCATTCCTTGATTGCAAATTTTACTCTTTTGTTGAACATTCTATTTTTTGTAAAAGATCTATTCTTTGATTGAAATTGTATTTAATTCTTGGTTGAAAATGTATCTTTTTTCACTTGAAAATTTAACTACTTGGTTGAATGTTGAACTACTATGTTAAAACTTCATTTTTCTGGTTGAAGATTCTCGATTTCATTTGGAAATAATTTGGTTGAAGATTTCATTATTTTGTTTGAAATTTGGTTTTATTGGTTGAAAATTAACTTTTTCAACTGAAAATTCAAGTTATAAATTTTTGATTGTAAGTTTATCTTTTTCATTTGAAAATTCAACTAGTGGGTTGAAAATTTATCTTTTTCTTTAAAAATTTGCTGTTTTTGGTAGAAAATTATTATTTTTTTTTAAATCAACTACTTGGTTAATATTCCGAACAATTTGTTAAAAAATAATTTTGTAGTTTTTTCGGTTTCAGTTATAGATTCGTCTCTTGGATTAAAAGTTCAATTATTTTCTGAAAAATTCGGCGTTTTTTGGTCGAAAATTCATTTTTAAATGAAGATTGAACTATTCCAGTCCAAGATTCTTCATTTTAGTTGAAAATTAATCTCTTCGATTAAAAATTAGACTAATGTATTGAATATTTTATATTTTTGTTAAAAA
>CAKNXH010000339.1:116100-134239 GCA_932178445.1 Andricus quercusramuli | reverse complement strand
CCTATTGGACTAAAATTTGCTACAGGGGGGTTTTTCGGGTCGCTGATTTCAAATCCGGGATCGAAATTGAAAAATTCGGAATGGCGGATGCAATATGCCGGACCAAAATTATATAAAGAAAATTTATTTGACTTAGAATAGCCTATCGGAGGTATTGCTAATGGCTGATTTGAAATCCAAAGTCAAAATTCCAGAATTTAGAAATAGTGGTCAAATCGGTTTTTTTGCACAATTTTGGTCCACCATTTCGAATTTTCCAATTTTGACCCCAGATTTGAAATCAGCTACCCGAAAACCCCCCTTTTAGCAAATTTTAGTCACATCGGTTTTCATTTACAATTTTGGTCCACTATATTGGATCCGCCATTTTGAATTCTTAAATTTTGACTCCGGATTTGAAATCATCGACCCGAAAAACCCTCTTGTAGCAAATCTTGGTCACATCGGTTTCCTTTTACAATTTTGATCCGCCATATTGGATCCGTCATTTTGATTTTCTCAATTTTGACACCGGATTAGAAATCAGCGACCTGGAAAACCACCGTGTAGCAAATGTTAGTCAAATCGGTTCCGTTTTACAAATTTTGGTCCGCCATATCGGATCCGCCATTTTTAATTTTTTGATTTTGGCCATTTATTTGTAATCAGCGACCTGAAAAACCACCTTGTATCAAATTTCAGTCAAATTGGTTTCGTTTCAGAATTTTAGTCTGCTATTATGGCTTCGCCATTTTGGATTTTGTCAACCATGTATAGCACATGAAATGTGAAATCTAAGCGTTTTTGGTATTCAATAAACGATTTTTTTGCAAAAATTCCATCTTCAACACAGAGTTTCTGGGTCACAATTTTTGTTGACATTCGTAGTTGTCCTGAATCGGCACCGAACAGGTAGTCCTGAGTCGGCACCTTCTTTTGTCACTTCTGTTGTTATTTGTGTGTTATTTTGTTCCCCTAAAGAATTTTATAAGATTCATAGAGACTGTTATAGATTTCTAAGGATTTCAAAAGATTTGTAAAAATGCAAAGAAATTTAAAAATATTTTGAAGGACCTCAGGAGATTTTAGAGGATCTTAATGGTTCTCAATGTCAGTTTTAGAATTGTTACAAATAAAATATAATATATATATATATATATATATATAATAATTACAAAACAATTTTTCAATATTGGCATAGACTTATAATATTGAATGGTACAATTCGTGGTATAATAAAATGCAAAATTAAAAATAAATTATAAATGACAAGCAAACAATAAATCTCAAATAAAAAATAGTAAATACAGGTATAAAATTCATATTGCCGAAGATTTCACAAAGATTTCAAACATTGCTCAAAAATTTAAATGACTGCTCAAAGATTTCACAGATTTTGTTCAGATTTCGGATAGATTTAAGAGATTTCACAAAGATTTGACTAAGATTGCTATAATTTTTTAAAGATTTCATAAAGATTTCACGAAGACTTTAAATATTTCGGATAGGTTTCAGATAGATTAAAACTATTCTATGAAGAAATTACAAGGATTTTATGAAGACTTCACAAATATTTTACAAAGATTTCACAGAGATTCCAAAGGTTTCATAAAGATTTCAAAGATTTCGCAAAGATTTTAGATCAATTTCAAAGATTTAGTATATATTCCAATGATTTCACGAAGATTTGAAATATTTTTCAAAGTGATTTGGAAATTTCACAAAGATTTTACAAGTTCAAAAAAATTTCTGACTTGATTTCTTGCGGCGTCATTTACTTTCTAAGAAAGCCCTTCCTCATCGGATCTTTGTGAGTGGAAACAAAACTTTGATCGGTAGTTCAAAGGGTTAAACAGGATTTCCATAGATTTCAAATATTTAAGGATTTCCAAATATTTTTAAGGATTTAAAGGGATTCCTAGGGATATCTAGAAAATCTAACATATTTCAAGGAATTCCAATGCATTTCACTAGATTCTAAATGATTTTTACATATTTCAAGAATCTTTCGAATTTGTAACGATTATTTCAGATCGGTTTGTTGGAAAAATTGAATCTAAAATTTTGGGAATCGATTCTGCTTTTTGAGAATCGCCTATACTCAATCTTTAGAGTGGACCAAAGAAATTCTTTCTCCAACATGGAAAAAATTCAAGCACATTCTACACTTACGTTCACATAGACATTGGAGAGAGGAGGAGATGTCAAGATCCAAAAAAACTTATGCTTTTGCCCATTCAAAAAAAAGTTAACAGAAAACAAATTTTGTTTTTCATTTTCTAAATTTATAGTATTATTCACTGCCAAATTCTGTACCTACAAAGAAATCATCACCATTCTTTGGCCTGATGTTTATTCTCAATCCAAACTACAGATAGCGTTTGCAAAGGACTGAATTTAGTCCTTGGGATAGTTGATGAAAAAAAAAAAAATTTTTTTTTTAAATTACCCACATCTCCATCTTGTGATAAGTAATTAACCAACAGGAATTTTCTCTTCGTAATGAGACCAAGAACTAATTTAAATATTTACTTGTTATCGAATTATCATAAAGAATGTGCAAGCATGCGAAAGGCCAAATCGATCGGTCTAGTGTCGACCACTGTCTTTTGTCTTGGGCACGTTTCTACATTTTTTTCATGATAATCCCGAAACTGTCCATATATTATTACTTTTTTGGTCTTGTTTTAAAGAGACTTCTTACTTTAATGAAGCTTTACTTCAATGTTTTCCATTCAATTTCTTGAAACATGGAGAGTGTGGTAGTGGATAATAGAAAAATGGTCAAAAACGGAAAAAAGGTCGATCTTTCTCAAATGCCTAGACACTTTTGATGATAATTCGTTAAATTTTGAATATAATATCAGTTTTCTGGTCTCTTTTCAAAGAGGAGATTCTTTAATTTCATTTAGCAAGATTTCAATTTTTTATATTAATTTTCCTAAAACCTGGAGAGAGTGGAAGTTGAGAGTCTCTCTTTATTAAAAAAATCTTCAAACAGGGTTCATATAACATAATATTCTTCATGAAGGTTTGCAGAAAATATTTCCCACTTAATTTTACGTCGAGTTAAGTGGACG
Organism: Andricus quercusramuli; assembly: GCA_932178445.1. Lineage (NCBI taxonomy): Eukaryota > Metazoa > Arthropoda > Insecta > Hymenoptera > Cynipidae > Andricus > Andricus quercusramuli. The sequence continues at coordinate 131,180 of CAKNXH010000339.1, read as the reverse complement.
GACAATTCTAATCGGTAATGTTAGCTTGATCGGTCTAGTGTTGACCGCTGTCTTTTCCCTTGGGCACGCTTCTACATTTTTTATGATAATTCACAAACTTCTAAACAAAAAAGTGTGATTGTTTATATTCCAACCAAGAAGGATGAAATTTGATTTGAAAGAAAAAATTAATTCTAAAATCAAAAATACGAATTTTCAACAAAAATGAAGATTTTTCAGTAATGAAAGAAAGAATAATTAACCAAAATTGTTGAATCTTAAAGCCAAAAGACGAATTTTCAGTACAAAAATTGAATTTTCAACCAGAAAAATAAGAATTTTCGGCAAAAAAAAAAATTAATTTTCAACAAAATAGTTAAATTTTCAATTAAGGATATAATGCTTTATTGGAATAATTTTCAACAGAATAGTTCAAGCTTCACCCGCGCAGTTAAATTTTTAATAAAAAAGATCAGTTTTCAACTAAATAGTGAAACTTCAACCAAAGAGATGAATTTTCAACTAAAAATAAGAATCTTCAACAAAAAAATTATTTTTCAACAAAGTGGTTCAAACATAAGTTTCAAATAAAATAGTTTAAATAAGAAGTAAATTTTCTACGGAGATACTTGAATTTTCAACCCAAAAAGATGAATTTTTTTCTCAAGATTAATTTTTTACTAAAACATATGACTTTTTGAATCAGAAAGACAAGTATTGAAAAATATAGTTGAATTTTCATTCAAAAAATATTTAAATGGATTTTTCAATACAAAATGTGAATTTTTCTCAATAGGTAAATTTTCAATGGAATAGTTGAATTTTCAACAGAACAGTAGATTTCTGGACCAGAAAGGATGTCTTTCAACAAAATTATTTAATTTTCGACCAACAGTTCTATTCTTATCCGGAAAAGATAACATTTTTACTGAAGCAGATTAACTTTTAAAGCAGAAATACAAATTTCCAAAAAAATAGTTGAAATTCCGGAAATTACGTACATGATTGAAGGACCCCCCCCCCCCTTTTTGTAACGATTCGTAACAAAATCTCTTATCATCTCGCTCTTGAATGGACTGCTGCGTAATTTAAGTGCGGTCTCTTAGCTTTCATTGTTTCTATTCACTACCCTAATACATAGAGAGAGTGGTAGTGAATAATCGAAAATTGATCAAAAACGTAAAAAAGGTCGGTCTTTCTCAAATGCCATCTCAGTCCCTATTTATCGGAGATTCTTCAAGTAGGATCCATTCAACGCGGAATTTAATAGGCTTTCTAAAAGTTGGTTGAAAATATTTCTTACTTAATTTTTCGCCGAGTTAAGTGGACGGACAATTTTGACCAGTAGTGTAAACTCGCTCAGACTCTGGAAAATTCAAAATCCATCTGGCTTTTTCTCTTTGAAATGAGACCAAGAACATAAAAAATATTTGCTGGTTCTGAAATTGTCAAAAAACTGTGCAAGCATACTCAAGACGAAGTCGATCAATTTAGTATCGACCACTGTCTTTTGTCTTGGGCACGCTTCTACATTTTTTTTTATGCTAATCCCAAAACTGTAGATATATTATTGTTTTTTCGGTCTTGTTTTAAAGAAATTCCTTATTTTGCTTTAGCTTAGCTTCATTGTTTTCTGTTCACTTCCTTCAAGGATGGAGAGTCTGGTAATGCATAATCGAAGATCGGTTAAAAACGGAAAAAGGTCGGTCTTTATCAAATGTCATCTCCGCCCCTATTAATCAGAAATTCTTCAAATAGGGTCTATTCAACGTAGTATTCAACGGGATTTCTGAAAGTTGGTTAAAATATTGTTCACTTAAGTTTTCGCCGAGTTGAGTGGACAGACAATTTTTACCGGTAGTTTAAGGTCACTCAGACTCTAGGAAAATCAGGATCCATCTGGTTATTCATTTTCTAATCTCATAGTTTCATTTACCGCCAAAAACTGTACCCACAAAAAAATCAACATCATATCTTGGCCTGAAATTGATTTTTGATTGACGCTACTGAGAGCATGTGAAAAATACCTACTTTAGGCCACATGAAAGTTGATAGAAAAAAATACTCACCCCTCTCCTTGTGACAAGCAGACAACTTATGGAAATTTCCGTTTGAAATAAGACCAAGAACATCATTAAATATTTGCTGGTTCTTGAATCATCAGAAAAAATGTGCAAGCATGCACAAGACGAAATCGATCGGTCTAGTATCGACCACTGTCTTTTGTTTTGGGCACGCTTCTACTTTTTTTTTTATTTTAATCCCAAAACTGTCGATATATTATTACTTTTTTAGTCTTGTTTTAAAGAGATTTCTTATTTTAATGAAGCTTAGCTTCAAGTTTTTCCCTTGACTTTCTTAAAACATGGAGAGTGTGGTAGTGGATAATCGAAAAATGGGCAAAAACGGGAAAAAGGTGGGTCTTTTTCAAATTTCATCTCGGTCCCTATCTATCCAGGGTGTCTAGCACATCCTCGAACATAAATTACAGGACTTTCCAAGGTTTTCCAGGACAGAAAAATACATTTTTCCAGGTACTTTTTTACAGTAATGAAAATACTTTCCACGAAACATAGTAGAAATTGTAGGTCTAGTGAAACTGAAAAAGTTCCATATACGGCAATTTCTCAAACGCCCCTAAAATCTGATTTTATAGAAAAAAAAATGTTTTTTTTTTGCATTGTTCATTTTATCCAGGTGAAATATGAAGATGCTAGGATAAAAAATATTCGAAGTTCCTCTTTTTTCAGCTTTGAAAAAACTAAATGAAATTTTGAAATTCAATATTTTTTGCTGTTTATAATATCAAAACGAGCTCAATACCATGTGTAATGAAATTTTTTTGACAGAATTGGCTGACACTTGACTGAGTTATCGAATTTTAAGATAATTTAGGTTTATTTCTAATAGAATAATAAAACTGTCAACAAACAAGTTGATTTTTTCACTAAATTGTGGAGTTTTCAACCTACAAAGATGAATTTTCAACTAAATAATCGAATTTCAAACAGAAAAGGATAAACTTCAACTAAAAACCGTTGCCTTTCTAACGAAATAATTAAATTTTTCAAGAAGACAGTTTCATTTTTAAGAAAAAAGGCTAATTTTAAATCCACAAGGACGAATTTTCTGTCAAAATAGACGAATGTTCAACAAAACAGTTGAATTTGCAACCAAAAATGTTAATTTTTTAACGAAATACTTGAAATTACAAGAATGGTTTTACAACCAGAAAGTCTTATTTTGAAAAAAAAAAATTAGCTTTAACCAAAAATAGTTGGATTTTCAACACGGAAATTGGAATGCTCGACAAAACGACGAATTTCCAACAAAGAAAATTAATTTTCCACCAAAAGCGATAAATTTTCAACAAAATAAACCAATTCGCAAATAGATTATAACATAGATTTTCAACCGAATAATTGAATTTTATACTCAAGACGATAAATTTCCATCCATAAATGGAATAGTTAAATTTTCTGTTGAAAACAATAATTTTTGTAGAAAAAAAAGAGGATTTTCAACAAAATAGTTAAGACTTCAACCAATATAATAAAATTGAAGGATAGTAGTTTATTTTTCAATCAAGTAGTTGAATTTCCAATGTAGAAGATCTTCAATTTCTACAAAAAAAAAAAAATTACTGAAAAAGATGAATTTTCAACCAAAACTTGAATAGTAAAATTTTCAGCAAAAAAAAAATTTTAATGCTAAAAAACATAATTTTTGACACCATAGTTCAATTTTACACAAAGAAAATAAGTTTTCAAGAAAATAGTTCCACGTTCAACCAAGAGGTTGCATTTTAAACCAAAAAATGTGAATTTTTAATGAAAAATTTAATAGTTGAACGTTTGACTAAAAACGATCAATTTTTAAACTTACATGGAATAGTTGAATTTTCAATTCAAAAAATTAATTTTCATACAAAAATGAAGTTTTTTGAAGAAACTAGCTCAATTTTCAGCCAACAAAATTATTTTTATCGAAGTTTTTTTAGATTCCAATCAATTAGTTGAATTTTTCATGAAGAGAATACATTTCCTATTAAAAAGAAGATGAAGTATAAAAAAAACGAATTTTCAATCAAATTAAAAAATTTTTTTTACCAAAACGACGAATTTCCAACAAACAAATAATTTTCTACAAAACAGATGAATTTGCAACCCTAAATTATTAATTTCCTACCAAAGAGACGAATTTTCTGATAAAAAAGACGAATTTTCAACAAATAAAGATTTTCCAGCCCAGACAGGAAAAACTGGCAAAAAAATTGTTGAACATGCAAGGCAAAAGACAGCATTTTCAACCTGAAAATAAGAATTTTCAACGAAAAAATTAATTTTTAACCATAAAATTGCAGTTTTAATCAAAAGAGAGAACATTTCAACCAAAGGGATTAGTTTTCTACCAATATAGACCAATTTTTGAATTAAAAAGATTACATTTCAGCAAAAAGGAATGGAAAAGTTACCATTATAGGTGAAAAATTAATTTTTTATGAAAAAGAATTTTCAGCAAAATATTTAAATTTTCAATCAAAGAGATCAACCCTCAAACAAATTTTCAACAAAGTGGTTCAAGTTTTACCCAAGTAATTCAATTTCCAATTTAAAAAATATTTATTCTCAGCCAAAAATGAAATGGTTACGTTTTTAGTTTAAAAAATTATTTTCCAACCAAAAAAAGACATCTTTAACCAAAAAGATACATTTTCTACCAAAAAATATGAATTCCCAACGAATAATGAAATGGTAAATATTTCAAAGAAAAAGTATGACTTTATAATGAAAATTTTTGAATTTGCAAGCAAGTAATAAAATTCTTTACTACAATCACAGTCGTCAGGATGAAGCAACTCTAAGAAAAAATTGAAAATACAAGGGAAACAAATTACTAACTAAAATAATTACTGTTTCCAAAGCGTGCACAAGACGGAATCGATCGGTTTAGTGTCGACCACTGTCTTTTGTCTTGGGCACGCTTCTACATTTTCTTCATGATAATCCCAAAACTGTATTTATATTATTGTTTTTTTTGTCTTGTTTTGAAGAGATTCCTTATTTTAATGTAGCTTGGCTTCATTGTTTTCTATTTACATCCTTCAAAGATGGAGAGTGTGGTAGTGCATAATCAAAAATCGGTCGAAAACCGAAAAGAGGTCGGTCTTTCTCAAAAATTTACCAGTAGTGTAAGGTCGCTCAGATTCTAGGAAAATCGGGATCCATCTGGTTATTTATTTTCTAATCTTATAGTTTCATTCACTGTCGGAAACTGTATCCACGAAAAAATCAACATCATTTTTTGACCTGAAATTGATTTTTGATTGACGCTACTGCGAGCATGTGCGAAATACCTATTCTAGGCCACAGGAAAGGTAATAGAAAAAAAATACTCACCCCTCCCCTTGTGACAAGCAGTCAACTTACGGAAATTTCCTTTTGAAATAAGACCAAGATCATAATAAAATATTTACTGCTTCTCGAATTATCATAAAAAATGTGCAAGCATACTCGAAACGAAATCGATCGGTTTAGTGTCGACCAATGTCTTTTCTATTGGGCACGCTTCTAAATTTTTTTATGATAATCCCAAAACTATAAATATAATTTTTGAGTCTTGTTTAAAAAAATTCCTTACTTCAATGTAGTTTAGCTTTATTGTTTTCTGTTCACTTCCTTCAAAACTGGAGAGTGTGGTAGTGGATAATCGAAAATCGGTCAAACGGAAAAAGGTCGGTCTTTCTCAAATCCCATCTCGGTCCCTATTTATCAGAAATTCTTCATGCAGGATCCATTCAACGCGGAATTTAATGGGCTTTCTAAAAGTTGGTTAAAAATATTTCTCGCTCATTTTTTCGTTGAGTTAAGTGGTCGGGCATTTTTAACCGGTAGCGTAAACTCGCTAGGACTGGAAAATTCAAAATCCATCTGGCTTCTTATTTTCTAATTTTATAGTAGTTTTCACAGCCAAAAATTGTACCTACACAGAAATCAACATAATTTTTTTGCCTGAAATTGATTTTTGATTGACGCTACTGAGAGCAGTTGAGAAATACTGACTTCAGAGCTGAGGAAAGTTATTGCAAAAATAAAAAAATAAAATACTTCCCCCTCCCCCTTGTGACAAGTAGTCAACATATGAAAATTTTCCCTTTGGAATGAGCCCAAGAACATAATCAAATATTTGCTGTTTCTCGAATGATCCTAAAAAATCTGCAAGCATGCACAAGACAAAATCGATCGGTCTAGTCTCGACCACTGTCTTTCGTCTTCGGTACACTTCTGCATTTTTTTCATGATAATCCCGAAACTGTCAATATATTGTTACTTTTTTGGTCTTGTTTTAAAGAGATTTCTTACTATAATGAAGCTTTACTTCAATGCTTTCTATTCAATTTCTTGAAACGTGGAGAGTGTGGTAGTGGATAATCGAAGAATGGTCAAAAAAGGAAAAAGGGTCGGTCCGTCTCAAATGCCATCTCGGTCCCTATTTATCGGAGATTCTTCAAGTAGGATCCATTCAACTTGGAATTCGATAGGCTTTCCAAAAGTTGGTTAAAAATATTTCTCGCTCAATTTTTCGTTGAGTTAAATGGTCGGACAATTTTAACTGGTAGTGTAAATTTGCTCAGACTCTGGAAAATTCAAAATCCATCTGATCTTTTATTTTCTTATTTTATAGTATTATTCGCAGCCAAAAATTGTACCTACATAGGAATCAACATTATTTTTTTGCCTGAAATTTATTTTTGATTGACGCTACTGAGAGCGGTAGAGAAATACTGACTTCAGATCTAAGGAAAATGATTGGAAAAAATTTTTTAAAAAAATACTTCACCCGCCCCCTTCTGACATGTAGTCAACCTATGAAAATTTTCTCTTTGGAATGAGACCAAGAACATAATCAAATGTTTTCTGGTTCTCGAATTATCAAAAAACTGTGCAAGCATACTCGAAACGAAATCGATCGGTTTAGTATCGATCAACGTATTTTCTCTTGGGTACGCTTCTACATTTTTTTTATGATAATCCCAAAACTATGAATATATTTTTTGGGTTTTGCTTCAAAAAAATTCCTTACTTCAATGTAGTTCAGCTTTATTGTTTTCTGTTCACTTCCTTCAAAGCTGGAGAGTGTGGTAGTGTATAATCGAAAATTGGTCAAAAACGGAAAAAGCTCAGTCTTTCTTAAATGTCTAGGTCCCTATTTATCGGAAATTCTTCAGGTAGGGCCCATTTAACGCCGAATTGAATAGGCTTCTTAGCAGTCTCTAAAAAAAATTTCTCACTCAATTTTTCGCGGAGTTAAGTGCCGGAAAATTATGACCGGTAGTGTAACCTCGCTCAGACTGCGGAAAATTCAAGATCCATCTGGAAAGCTTCGATCTGACACAGGACTTTACGGTCTGATGCGTGAAACATTGGAACAAACTCCTGGAGACAACAGTGGCTAGGCAGCAGAGAAGAACTGCCTTTTAGGGCAGTTAAGAGACGGACTCCTCACCGCACTCCCTCTTCTCTTACCATGGTGGTTCGCCTCGACAGTCCTGCGACCCCGATCGTTCCCAGAAGACACCGGAGACATCGAGTTTTTAGCACCTGATCTTGAAAACAGAAAATGTCTTTTTCGAGTCTCACGAACCAACCGCCTTTCGCTATTCTCGGGTCATGGTCATTGGTCAATCTCTCAGGTAAAAATACTTCTGTATAGGCTCGTACTGTTATTTTGATGGAAGGTTTTGCTAATTGCTTTCATCGATTCCAATTGCAAAATTAGTGGTTTCGTCTACTATTATTAAGATTTATTGGTAAGATATCTAATGTCTGCTTCCAGTAAATCTAATCGTTTCTGAAAATATCACTAGTCATGAGAAAAGCCCCAGGGTTTTTAATAATTAATCGTTCAAAGGACGTATACTAGAGTGCCTCATGAAATCCTTTTTTTTCAGATTTTCTAATATATCTTTCTTTTTGTGAGATAATGATCCTTTTTTTTGGGAATTGAAAAAAATATATTTAGAGGTTGCTGTGGATATTTTTATCCAAGAAGTTTGAGATTTTACAAGTTTATAATTTGCATTCTCACAATTTTCACTGTCTCATCTTGTACAATGGAGGACATTTTTTTCCACTATGTGAAAAATTTTGAAATAGAGATTTTGAGAATAAGAGAAAAAATTCATCAGTAGACATTTTTTTCAATTGTGAAACTTACAGGAAATATAACCTACTTTATTAAAAAGACTTTCTATTATAAAAAAAAAATTACTTAATATTGGTCCTATTATAAAAAATAATTATTTCAAGAAATTGAAAAATCGATCAATTCTTTCTGTCATTTTTTGTATAACTTTTTTTTATATTTCATTGAAGAAAGAAACGTTTTTGAAAACACTAACGTATAACAACGTTTTCACATCAATTAGCTTTTAATACATGATTTACTCAACATTTTGAAAAAAATGCTTTTCAAAAATTTCGATACATTTCAAGAGAATGAACAAAATTTTGTTAACATTCCTGAGAAAATTTCGAATGATTTTTTATTCTGAAAAGTGATTGCCAAGATAACATCCATGATTTGTTCAGAAACATTTATAATAGTTTTCTAAAAATTCAAGGAAGAATATCAGAATTTATAAAACAAATCTTTCATTACTTTTGCAAAATTACAAAATTTTAGAAAATATTTGAGTAAGTTTCAGAGATATTTAGACGTTTGGAAAATAATTTCAAACCTCAAAAGAATTTAAAAAATTTTTAAAGTAGATATTTGAAGTTTTTGATAAAAAATTTCGTACCTTCGTGCGAAAAATTTTTAATGATTCTTTATTTCGAAAAATTAATTTTGAGAAATAGTTTCAAAAGATTTGAAATTATTTCAAAAGATCCTCAAAATTGTCAACAGAGAGTATTAGAAAGTTTCTAGGACTTTTTTTAATTTTGACAGATTAAAGAAATTTATGAATTATTGGATTCAGTTTAAAAGATATTTAGGAGCTTTAGAAGTTTTTGAAAAATTAAAAATATTTTCAAGGTCTGAAAGATATTCTATATATCTAAATATATCTTTTCACAAAAAATTACGTGGATTACACCGGATTACCATTTGGGAATCGTATGAATTAATATGAAATTATGTGACTTCATGTGAATTTAAATGACTTAAGATATTTCTAGAGATTTCAAGTGACTGCAAGAGAATTTCAGTGACTTCAGGAGAATTCAGCTGACTTCAAGTGACTGAATGTGAATTCACGTGACTTCAGATATTTCAGGGAATTTCGATAAAACTCAAGTTACTTTAAATGAATAATTGAAGAGATTTCAAGTGACTTCAAGAGAATTCAAGGGACTTTAGGAAAATTTAAGTGACTTCAGGAGAATTCAAGTGACTTTAAGCGACTTACAATTAACTTCAATGACTTCAAATGACTTCAAGTGACTTCATGTGACTGCATGTGACTTCATGTGACTTCATGTGACTTCAGGTGACTTCATGTGAATTTAAATGACTTCAGATATTTTAGGAGATTTCAATTGACTCCAGGACAATTCAAGAGACTTGAAGTGTATTCATATGAATTCGCGTGACTTTTTGTGAATTTGAATGAATCCGGATATGTTAGAAATTTTCAAGAAAATTCAAGTGACTTCAAATGAATTTCAAGGCCCTTCAGGAGAATTAGAGTAAATTTAAGTGAATGTAAGTCACTGTGTGTGAATTATAATGACTTCAGATATTTCTGGAGATTTAAAGTGACTTCAAGCGACTTACAATTAACTTCAATGACTTAAAGTGACTTCATGTGACTTCATGTGACTGCATGTGACTTCATGTGACTGCATGTGACTTCGTGTGACTTCATGTGACTTCATGTGACTTCATGTGACTTCATGTGAATTCAAATGACTTCATGTGACTTCATGTGAATTCAAATGACTTCAGATATCTTAGGAGATTTCACTTGACTCCAGGACAATTCAAGTGACTTCAGGAGAATTTGAATGGCTTCAAGAGCCTTCATGTGAATTCACGTGAGTTCATGTGCATTCGAATGACTTTAGATATTTGAGGAGTTTTCAACAGAATTCAAGTGATTTTCAAGTGATTTTCAAGTGAATTTCAAGTTAAATTCGAGTGACTTCGAGTGACTTCAAGTGACTTCAAGTGACTTCATGTGAATTTAAATGACTTCCTACATTTTGGGAAATTTCATGTGACTTCAGGAGAATTTAAGTGACTTAAAATAAATTCGTGTAACTTCAAGTGACTCCAAGTAACTTCATGTGAATTCAAATGATTTCAGACATTTCAGGAAATTTCAAGTGACTTCGGGAGAATTCGAATAACTTTTAAGTAAATTCAAGTGACTTAAATGAATTTGAGTGACTTCAAGTGAATTCGAATCACTTCATGTGACTGCAAGTGACTTCACGTGAGTTCAATTTCAAGTGACTTCATGTGATTTTTAATGACTAGATATTTCAGGAGATTTTAAATGACTTCAGAAGAATTTAAGTGACTTCAAATAAATTCGAGTGACTTCAAGTGACTTCCAATGACTTCATATAATCTCAAATGACTTTAGACTTTTGAAGTGATTATGACAGACTTCAGGAGAATTCAAGTGACTTCAGAAGAATTTAGGTAATTTCAAGTGACTTTACGTGACTTCATGTGACTTCTTCTGAATTCAAATGACTTCAGATATTTTAGAAGATTTCAAGAGAACTTAGGTCATTTGGAATGAATTTAAATGATTTCAAGTAACTTCAAATCACTTCAAGTCACTCCATGTGAATCCCAATGTTTTGATATATTTCATATCATTTTGAGTGATTTCAGGAGAATTCAAGAGACTTCAGTAGAATTCGAATGACTTCAAGTGTGTTCATGTGAATTCACGTGAGTTCGTGTGAATTTGAATGACTTTAGATATTTTAGAAGATGTTAATAGAATGCAAGTGACTTCAAATGCATTCGAATGACTTCAAGTGACTTCAAGTGACTTCACGTGAGTTTAAATGACTTCCTACTTTTCAGAAAATTTCAAGTGACTTCAGGAGAATTCGAGTGACTTCAAATGAATTCGTGTGAATTCAAGTGACTTCAAGTGACTTCACGTGAATTCAAATGATTTCAGATATTCCAGTAAATTTCAAGTGACTTCAGGAGAATTCAAGAGACTTCAAATGAATTGGAATGACTTCAAGTGACTTCAAGTGGATTCACGTGTGTTTGAATGACTTCCTACATTTCAGGAAATTTCAAATGACTTCAGAAGAATTTGAGTGACTTCAAATGAATTCCAGTGACTTCAAGTGACTTTAAATTATTTAATGACAATTTATATGACTTTAGACATTTTAAGTGATGTTAATGGACTTTAAGAGAATTCAAGTGACTTTAAGAGAATTCAAGTGACTTCAAGTGAATTCGAATCACTTGATGTGACTTCAAGTGACTTCACGTGAGTTTAATTCAAGTGACTTCATGTGATTTTGGATGACTAGATATTTCAGGAGATTGTAAATGACTTCAGAAGAATTTAAGTGACTTCAAATAAATTCTAGTGACTTCAAGTGACTTCAAATGACTTCAAATGACTTCATGTAATTTCAAATCACTCTAGACTTTTAATGTGATTATGACGGACTTCAGGAAAATTCAAGTGACTTCAGAAGAATTCAGATGATTTCAAGTGACTTCACATGACTTCATGTGACTTCATGTGAATTTAAATGACTTCCGATACTTCGGGAGACTTCAGGAGGTTTCATTACAAGTGTACACCTGACTCCACAAATCGTCAACCCCTCGTGAGAGAATAAAATATAAATAAGGAATGTAAAAAAGCAGTTCGGGAAGTCAGAAATTCAGCAACGTGTCGAGATGAGTAATTGAGGATCGCGAGGCTGCTAATGACACAGGTGCATAAAATGCGGACGAGCCAAACTCTCACACTTGAGGTTTCGCAGATACCGGGATCGGGAGAGAGAAAGAAACAGAAACAGACAGAGAGAAAATTACTTTTTTGGTTCCAAATAACCTACAGTCCACAAATATTAAGCAAGTTAGGCCAAAACATTTTTTCTAAAAAGCTGATAAGATTTCTAAAAGAATTTTTGAGCCTGATTTTCAAATTAGGCTTTTAATTTTTTTTACAAATGAACAAGTATGACGGAAAAAATGGTAATTATTCCTATTTGACGTTCCTAGCGCTCGTCAATAAAAGAAAAATTGTTGAAATCACACCAGTTATTATTGTTCATATATATATATATATATAAACAAATATGATAAACAAACGCAATAATCAGGCATTTTTCGATAGAAAAATTCGTTTTTTTCTACGTAATTTTTTTAAAATTTCGAACTTGATGAATCGAGCGAAATTCATAACTTAATTGGAAGAAAAACGATTTTTTCTGCCGACAAATGCCTAAATAATCCATTTGTTCATTAAATTTTTTTTAAAAAGTCATACGATTAATCAACAAATTATAAATTTTGCGAAAATTCTCATTAATTTCCTGATTTCAAAATATTGACATCGAAAAAACTAATTTTTCAGTCGAAAAATGCCTGATTGATGAAAATTGTTTACATATAAACAATTATTATCCTAAGGGAAATGTTTTTAATTATAGTATTGTTTTCATTCAAATTTCTTGCAATATAATTATAAAAAAACGAAAAATTATGGATAATCGTAGAAAATATGCTTTCAACAAATAATTTGTTAATAAACTTCCTTTTGTTTATTATATGATATTGAAACATCATTAAATAATGTTACTCTATGAAGCTTAGGCAATTTCAACAACCTAACTGTAATTGACGAGCACCGGAAACGTAAAATAGAAAAAAATGCAATTTTTTCGTCATACTTGTTCATTTATAACAAAATTGTAAGCAAAGTTCAAAAATTAGATTGGATAAACTATCTTCGAAACCTTAACAGCTTTTTTTTATTAATTTGTTTGTCCAAATCGGTCAATATTTGTGAGCTGCATGTTATTTTGAACCAAAAAAGTCATTTTTTCCCTACTGTGTTGGGGCCGGGAAAACGCTGTTCCTACACAAATTCAATGTACACAAAATATATTGTACATAACGCATACTGATCATATTTTTCGTACACAAAATATTTTCTAGACAAGATATTTCCTACACAGAATTTAATGCTGTTATAATTTTCCTATTCGAACTATTTTCCGCACAAAATATTTCCTATACAGAATTGAGTACTGTTATATTTTTCCTACACAAAATATTTTTTACACAGAATATTTCCTACACAGAATTTAATACTGTTTATTTTTCCTGCACAAAATATTTTCTACACAGAATATCTCCTACACAGAATTTAATACTGTTATATTTTTCCTACAAAAAATATGTTCACACAAAATATTCCCTACACAGAATTGAGTACCGTATAATTTTCTTCCAACACAAAATATTTTCTACACAGAATATTTCCTGCACAGAAATCAATACTGTTATATTTTTCCTACACAAAATATTTTCCGCACAAAATATGTCCTACACAGAATTGAATGCTGTTATATTTTTCCTACACAAAATATTTTCCACACAGAATATTTCCTGCACAGAAATCAATACTGTGATATTTTTCTTACACAAAATATTTTCTACACAAAATATTGCCTGCACAGAATTTAATACTGTTTATTTTTCCTGCACAAAATATTTTCCACACAGAATATCTCCTACAAAGAATTTGATACTGTTATATTTTTCCTACAAAAACTATTTTCCCACAAAATATTTCCTGCACAGAATATAATTCTGTTATATTTTTCCTATTCGAACCATTTTCCGCACTAAATATTTCCTACAAAGAATTGAGTACTTTTATATTTTTCCAACAGGAAATATTTTCGAAGCAAAATATTTCCTGCACACAAATCAATACCGTTATATTTTTCCTACATAAAATATTTTCTTCACAAAATATTTCCCACACAGCATTTAATACTGTTATATCTTTCCTACAGAAAACGTTTTCTACACTTCATATTTCCTACACAGAATTTAATACTGTTATATTTTTCCTATTCAAACTATTTTCCGCACAAATTATTTCCTACACAGAATTGAGTACTGTATAATTTTTTTCCCACACAAAATATTTTCTTCACAGAATATTTCCTGCACAGAAATCAATACTGTTATATTTTTCCTGCACAAATATTTTCCGCACAAAATATGTCCTACACAGAATTGAGTGCTATTATATTTTTCCTACACAAAATATTTTCTACACAGAATATTTCCTGCGCAGAAATCAACACTGTTATATTTTTCCTACACAAAATATTTCCTACACAAAAGATTTTCTACACAAAATATTTTCTACACAGAATTTAATACTGTTCATTTTTCCTGCACAAAATATTCTCTACACAAAATATTTCCTGCACAGAATTTACTACTGTTTATTTTTCCTGCACAAAATATTTTCCACTCAGAACGTCTACTACACAGAATATAATACTGTTAAATTTTTCCTACAAAAAATATTTTCACACAAAATATTTCCTACGCAGAATATAATACTGTTATATTTTTTCTATTCAAACCATTTTCCGCACTAAATATTTCCTACACAGCATTTAATACGGTTATATTTTCCTACACGAAATATTTCCTACAGAAAATATTCTCTACACAGGATTTATTACTGTTATGTTTTTCTTTCACAAAATATTTTCTATACAAAATATATCCTACACAGAATATAATATTATATAATACTGTTATATTTCCCTGAATAAAATATTTCCTAAGCAAAATATTTCCTACAAAGAATTGATTATTGGGTATTAAAGTTATATTTTTCCTGCACAAAATATTTTCCACACAGAATATCTCCTACACAGAATTTAATACTGTTATATTTTTCTTACAAAAAATATTTCCACAAAAAATATTTCCTACACAGAATATAATACTGTTATATTTTTCCTATTTAAACCATTTTCCGCACTAAATATTTCGTACACAGAATTGAGTACTTTAACATTGTTCCAATAGTAAATATTTTCTAAATAAAATATTTCCTACAC
>CAKNXH010000339.1:84520-106532 GCA_932178445.1 Andricus quercusramuli | reverse complement strand
AAATCACCCCGTTTGACGGCAAACCTAGAAAAAAAAATAAAAATTAGGATGATGGACTCTGCATTTCCCCGCAGAGAATGCAAGTGAAAGATCGCAAAAACTAGGATTAATTCAACTTTCAGGAAGAAGAATAGGCAGAGAATGGGTTCTTCTCATTCTAACTATCAATTTAGGGGTGTCCGAATTTACCCGACATTTTTGAAATCACCCTGATTGACGGCAAACCTAGAAAAAAAAAATTAGGATGATCTCTGGTTTTCCCGGTAGAGAATACAAGTGAAAGGTCATGAGACTAGGAATAAGTCAACTTTCAGGAAGAAGAATAGGCAGAGAACGGTTTCGCGTCATTCTAGCTATCAATTTAGGGGTGTCCGAATTTACTCTGCATGTCTGAAATCACCCCGTTTGACGGCAAACCTAGAAAAAAAATGAAAATAAGGATGATGGACTCTGGTTTCCCGGTAGAGAATACAAGTGAAAGGCCATAAGGACTAGGAATAAGTCAACTGTCAGAAAGAAAAATAGGCAGAAAAAAGTTTTCTCATTCAACCTATCAATTCAGGGTTGTCCGAATTCACCCCACATGTCTGAAATCACCCCGGTTGACGGCAAACCTAGAAAAAAAAAATAAAAATTAGGATGATGGACTCTGGTTTTCCCGGTAGAGAATACAAGTGAAAGATCGCAAAAACTAGGATTATTTCAACTTTCAGGAAGAAGAATAGGCAGAAAACGGTTTCGCGTCATTCAAACTATCAATTCAGGGGCGTCCGAATTTACCCCATATGTCTGAAATCACCCCGTTTGACGGCAGACCTAGAAAAAAAAATTAGGATGATGGACTCTGGATTTCCTCGTGGAGAATACAAGTTGAAGGTCATAAAGGCTAGGAATAAGTCAACTGTCAGAAAGAAGAGGCAGAAAACAGTTTTGTCATTAAACCTACCAATTCAGGGGTGTCCGAATTTACCCCGCATGTCCGAAATCACGCTTTTGACGGTACACCTAGCAAGAAACTAAAAATTAGGATAATGGATTCTGGCTTTCCCGGTAGAGAACATGAGTAAAAGGTCATAAAGACTAGGAATAAGCCAATTATCAGGAAGAAGAATAGCCAGAGGTAACGTATGGTTTGTGTACTACAGGTCTGGTACTACTACCTGATAAGTAGTTGCTAACTGTTATCTGAACATTATCACAGCATTTTTACTTTTTTTCAAATTATTTTTTACATGGATCATTGACACAGTAACCCCAGGATATCAAACCGTTTCATATCATACTGATTATCAACTTCTGATCAAAATGATCCACTTCTGCTGATGCAAAATTAATTTTTGCACAACTTCATTCATATCTGTCAAGTGGCAGCTGTTCTACTTTGCATTGAAAGTCCAACAGTAAATGTTTCACACAATTTTAAAGTTTCAATGAAAATTATGATAATAATCAAATTGTCGAAAAAATAAATAAATTTAAAAAAAAATAAAATTTAAACTAAACTGATAAATCTTTGAACAAACAAAAAAAATTAATTTTTAACAAAGTATAACTATTAACCAAATAGTTGCATTTTTAACCAAAAAAGATTAATTTTTAATTTAAAATATAATGAGATAAAATTTGTATAGAAAAAAATAAATTTCCGAGAAGAATAATGAATCTTCAACTGAAGTAATAAGATTTTAGGATAAAACTTAATTTTCTGCTATATAATTAAATTTTCAACTAATGGAGATAAATCCTTAACCAAATATTGGAAATTTCAACTAAAAAAGATCAATTTTCAAGCAAAACTGGAATTTTCAACAAAGAAGAAATTTTCAGTCGAAGCCAAAAGAAAACCGATCAAATTATAGAATTTTCAAGCAAAAAATGCAAACTTGCTACAGAAAAGTTTAACGCTTAAACCGCTTATATGAAATTCCAGCACAAAAAAATTAATTTTGAACTATATAGATGAAATTTTAACTCAATAATATGAATTTTCAGTACAGCAGTTGAATCTTCAACCAAAAATAATGTCTCTCTTCGAAATTGTTTAATTTTCAACACAATAAATCAATTTTGAACCAGAAAGATAAATTTTTAATGAAAAATATAATAGGAGACTTTTTGATAATAAAAAATTAACTATTAACCAAACATTCTTTGATTGTTAACCAACGACATAAAATTTCTATCAAAAGTGCAGCATTTCCAACAAAAATGGTGAATCTTCAACTGAAATAGTTGAATTTTCAGTTTAAAAAAATACTAATTTTTTACTAAATAGCATAATTTTCAAGTAAGAAAAGATTAATCTCAGACCTTATATTTGAAATTATAACTATAAATAATCCAGTTTGAACAAAAATTCAATTCTCAACTAATGAAAATTAAATTTCCAACTAAAAAAGGAATTTTTGAATTTGCATCCAAAAAAGCTATTATGAGATGAAAAAAAAGAACTAATTTCCAACTGGAGAGATGAAGTTTCAACCATGAAACATTTTTATTTGAAAAAAAAGTTTAATCCAGCCAACAAAGATTTCAATTTTGAATGAAAACAATTAAATTCAACCGAAATATAAGAATTTTCGAGAAAATAATTAACTGTTAACCCAAAATAAATTGAATTTTAAGCAAATTGTTAAATTTCAAACCAAATAAATTTAATTTAGTAAGAGAAACATAAATTTTCAAACGAAAAAGACGAATTTTCAAAAACATTTTCGAATTTTCTACGAACAAATCTGAAAGAAAGGAATTCGTATTCAAATTTTCGAATTTTAAGGCCAGAAAGGTGAATTTTCTAGAAAACAATTACAATTTTTATCTCAGAAATAAAAATATTCAACAGCAGAATAAGTAACTTTCTGATAAAATAGTCGAATTTTCTTTAAAAGAATTGAATTTACAACCAAGAAGAATGTTTCAGGGAAGACAAAAAACAAATTCGACCAAATT
Source organism: Andricus quercusramuli (assembly GCA_932178445.1). Taxonomy (NCBI): domain Eukaryota; kingdom Metazoa; phylum Arthropoda; class Insecta; order Hymenoptera; family Cynipidae; genus Andricus; species Andricus quercusramuli. The sequence goes on along the minus strand of CAKNXH010000339.1, from coordinate 103,583 downwards.
ATCGAATTTTCAGACAAAAAAAAATCTTCTACAAAATAGTTGAATTTTCAACTCGCAAATATGAATTATTGACTAAAAATTTAATTTTTAAAGAAATTGTTAAATTTGAGCTCAAAATGACGCATTTTTCAGATTACAGTTACATTTTTAACAAAGCAATGACTTTTCCCGAGAATTGTTGAGTTTTCAATATACTAATAATATTTTTAAGAAAATAATAAAATTTTTGACGAAAACAATTTTTTTCAGTGAAATAATAAAATTTTTTCAGTGAAAAAATTATTTTTTATCTCTAAGGAGCTATTTAAGTATCACGTAACCATTTTAAGAGTAAGGGAAAAATATGCCTACGTAATACTTGAACCGCCCCTAAAAAAGATTCATTCTCAATGAAAAATTTAGAAAAGACTTTTCAACTGAAAAGAATCTACTTTCAACAAAAAATAGTTAATTTTCCAACAAAGAGAAAAATTTTCCATCGAAATGAGAAATATTCAACTAAAATAGTTAAATTTCAGTTTGAAAAAATTAATTTTGAACAATACAAAAAATGTTCAATTCTAGAAATTATTATTTTAAACTTTTTAAAATTGTATCCAGATATTGCCCTATTTCCGACTGTTCCGACTCCTACTTCCGGAAAACTTACAACTTTCTAGGACCTATAAGGAATTTTTTAGATGATTTTTAATGTTGGGGAGAAAAAAATTTTGATTGTCTTCTATTAGGCTATAAATCTCTATGCTTCTGTAAATTATTTTCTTTGCCCTTAACCTTAAAGATTTTTTTTAAATGCAGGAAACTTTTTCAAAAGCTCAGATTTCAATCTGCATATAGGTGGTCATGTCTTGGATATGGCATAAAAATTAACTGAAACTCGATAGTTGCCACTCAAAAATTAATGGCAAGCCACGGATATCCACAATCCCATCATTCCGACGCACAATTTCCTGTTCAGATAAAAAATCCTGAATTTTCTTTTAAGCTTTTGCAACCCTTTTAAGGGTTGCATATAATTTTCACCAATTTCGGGATCAAATTGATCGACTGAAATGTACTGTGAAGAAGTAGTTAAATGTATATCATAGGTCGACTATTATTGTTTCACTTCAGGGAAGAAGACATCTTGAAAATTCATTCACCTGACATGTCAACTGAATATCCGTGGGAGCTGGATTCGTGACACGACTAGAAAAAACTCCAGCGCTAAAGGCTTAATTTAACCAAAGGCTATTCGTTGGGTCAACTAACTTTGTAAAATATACAAAAGCCAATTTATTGGCTCAGGTCTATTTTTTGCTGGTAGTGTCTGCTTCTAAAAAATTCACTCCCATTCACTCTTGCTTGTAAAATACTACGAGCGCGTGATCCCCATCTCTCCTAAATTTATCCTCTTGATCCGTGCGACCGTGACTTTGCAGAATTCATGGGCACACGTATGTGAAGCATTTACCGGCAGTTTGCATTCACGTCCGCTCTCGTCGGAAGGATCGCCTGGGTGAGTGATAAGGGTCCAAACGCTGGGTGCTTTCCAAACGTGAGAAGGATGCATCATCACGAAGACTATGCTGCTTTTGTATAGTTAGGAAAACGGAAATTAAATTAGGAGTGATTAATTTGATCCGGAAAGTCAGCAAGTCAGTAGCGTAGATGGTACCACTCTCATTGATAGAACTACTAACGGAATGATATCAAGGTGGTACCAGTAATCCCCTACCAAAACATTGAATGGTACCACTCTGGTACCAGTGGTATCAATATCCCTGGAGAACCCAAGATCATTCCTAGTAATACCAGTCTCATAAGTGTTACCACTTCTGTAAAGTAAACAGCTGAATCACGAACATCTGATACATAAAGAATATCTAAGACAGAATAAGAGATAGGAAAACGCAAATTGAATTAGGAGCGGTTCATTTGATCCAGAAAGTCAGGGTACGGGTACCAGTAATGAAAAAGGTACCACTCTCATTGATTGAAATGAAGTCAAAGAATTTAGAATCATTAATGAAATGGTGAATGTTATCAAGTTCTAGAGATCCGAAGACTCTTGATGGACCTCGTACCAGTGGTATGAATGTCCCTGGAGAACCCAAGACCTTTCCTAGTAATACCAGTCTCATAAATGCTACCACTCCTGCAAATTAAACAGCTAAATTACGAATATCTAAGATATAAAGAATGGCCAGGAAAGAATAAGAGCTTCGAAAAAGGTCGGAAGGGGAAAGAGATAAAGAGAGACAGAGGGGGAGAGAATCGCGTTTCGGTAAATGTGTCGAAGCCCGGCGAGCGGCTCTCGCAGCGGTGTCGTTGCCCTCTTCGGTCTGCTCGTGCTGGCTGCTTTGCTGGCTGGCTGGCTCAGGCTGGCTGGCTGCCTACCGTCATATCCACTTGGCGATGTTCTGTGCTGCTGCGAGCTATATCCTGTCCCCTCTGCTCACACGAGCCATCCTCTTGATTCCCTCTCCCTTCGACGAGCACCTGTCGCTACACACGGCGACTTTAGCGTTAGGGGCTCACCAGAGGTAACTAGACGTTTTATCAGTCGGCACAACATCTTCCTCGCGACGGGACATAGAGCGACCTAGTAGAGTACTGATAAATCCTAGACTGGTTCTGCGACTTTCGTGCTTCGAGGGTGAATGCGGTGCGGATAAATCTCGTGCTAATCTTTGACCTCAGAAGAAACTCGTCCTAATTCTGGTGTCACAAATTTGTTATCCTTCATCTATTACCAGAAGTCTCTTATCATCAACCCTTCATCATCAACCCTTTATTCTTAGACTACGACCAATCAATCGTCCTGACTTTATCAGCAGCAATACATTTTATTGTTAATACTGTCTTCAATTTGTCGCACTAGTCATCTTGGATCGCAGTGGGAGGAACATGTGATTTTGTGGTCGAGTTGAAAAGGACCTGGAAAGAGAAACGAGCGATGTGAACTGTGTCTTTGCTTCTTATCAGTATTCTTATCGACACTGGTGGTGTCCTCACTCGGTTAGGAACTGTAATCCGTTTGATCAGGACGTGCGACGTATAGGGGCGACGCGATCGAGAGGGGTGCGTCATTTCCTGGACCAAAAGGCTGGGGGGTAAACACTCGAAGGCGGTCGGGATGCGGCACGCGGTGCTGCTTGGATCCAGGTAACACGTGGCGACTTCGCGCATTCCGCGCTCACGAGGTAAGAATCATCAACATGCTGATAAACATTTTTGTAAGGGAATCTATTGGGGAGCATTTTTTATGAAAATTTTGTCGAATCAATCGATATGTCCTTGAGTCAGAATAGTTTCTAAACTATTAAGAACTAAAGAACTGAAGAACTAACTAAAGAACAAGTTTGTTTAAAAGATGGTCCTCAATAATAGTTTCTTCGGGGTTTAGTCTATTCAACCAGGGTTAATAAATGTTATCACTGGAAGCAATGTTACCAGTAGTATTATTATCCTCCCCTATTCAAAATCGTACATCTGTTGAAAATTGGCACGATTCACAAAAATAGAATATCTCTTATGGTATCAGTGACACCACTTTTCTGCAAAGATAAATTTCCAAAGAATTTTGAAAACACTTTCCATAACCAATTAAATGTTTATTATCTTTCAGTTTCCGGCCCTCCCAAACAAAATTGTCTTCTCTTCATTGCTCGTCCTCAATTTTCGCATATCTGAGTATAGAGAATATCCCTTTAGAGTAATTTGGTCATAAAATTCCCGTACGTCAAGATGCTGCACCTTTCATTTCCCGATCAGCTGATGTCTAAAGCATCTCGTGGACCAGTGACCACTAAAACATTCCGACACATCGTTATACCTTTTAAACAACTTGTTTCTCCATTTCTGTCTAAATATTTGGTAGAATTCTATGAATCAACTACAGGCATATAAAAAAAATTAAAACAGACTAACATAAATGAAGATTTTAAAAACGTGTCCTCACTACTAGAACGATATGAACAGTGATCTATCAACTCGAGTGATAGTAATCAATCATTTTCTCATTTTGAATCTTATTTAATGATAGAAAGAGTTCCTGGAAAATTTGGGATAATTGGGTGCTGTCAATTACTGTGATTTTTCTGAACAAATATTTATATAGCTGAGAACTACTAAGGGCAACTGCGCCAGTTAATAGACACTTTTTTAATTTCCTGTTGGTAACCTATTGTATTTTTCTCATTAAGGAAGTTCGATAAGAGTAATTAACTTCAGTGAGTAAGGTTAAGAGTCTAACTCGGATAATGATCATAATTCACACAATAATGTGGTTTAAGTACAAGTAAATAACTGAACCAATACGTATAAGTAATCTGTCCTGTCAGAGGAAAGGTTCCTGGCTGCTAATTGGTGCCGTTACCCGAACACTGATATACGAGAATAACTAATGTACAAAAACTACAGTGGAAATAGACTACATGCAACCTTGTTTGAATTTATCACCGTTCTACTCAATTGTTGCAAAATAATTGAGTTGAAGTAAGGAATGAATTTCTATTTAAAAAAATTAGAGCAACCAGCAATTAAGGATAAAATAATTTTTGAAATTAAATTAATTGAATTGAATTAGCAATGAATAATTTCTTAGATTATATCTATATTTATAAATTGCAAGTATCCGCGTAATCTGAGGTTAATCTGAAAATGTAATTACCGTTCCTTTCCGAATGATAAATTTTGAAATATCACTTCTTTGATAAATGGACTTTAATGCAAGATAAGGTAAGACCGAGTGGACGAGAATGCTAAGAGAATCTGCGTTTATGACAAAGTGCTACGATTTAGTAGGTAATAACATAATTGAATCTTCTATGTGTCGTAAACGATATGCGTAAACACTTCGTGTGTGTATAAATATGCCTTATGTAAAGCAGTTTAAGATACGATCTCAACATAATAATAGGCCATTAAACCTACTTTACTAGTTTTATTGACCAATTGACCATTTCATTTAATAATCTAACTTATTAACAGTATAATTATCATTTCTCCACTTTCCATTTTTAATAACGGCTAATTTTTAATAGTTTATAACTAATTATATCTGCGATAATTTTTAACTTAAGCTTCAAAGAGCGAACTTGAAATCTGCTCAAAAGTAAACTTACTTTTTCCTGTCGTTTCTCACGCCAGAGCGAAATCCAGAATGCCCGCGACTGGTTTTTGAGGTAACGGGAGGAAGATTGGGCATTCTTGTTTACTTGCAAGTAGTAGGAACACGTTTCCTTTCTCCGATGCCTCCTTTAAACCTACACACCCCCGTCCAGTGAACCGCGATCAGCTGTACGTTCCCATATATCACAGTATGTCGAATCATTTCGCAGAAAACTTTTTATTGGTTGATAATATATGGTTTTTAAAAATTATTCTTGGATGCTATTATGGAAGATAAAAGTTTTCCTGCGTGATCGGTCGGTTTATTAATAAAAAAACCATTGGTAGCAATGAAACTAGCGATGTTAATGAAATGGTGCAAGTGATTACAATGGCTACATCTAAAGAAATGGCCCCACTGACATTAGCGGAAATAGTACCACTTTATGAATTGGGTCATTACGAAAAAAACACTGATAGATATCAACATTTATATGATTAATATCTGACGTATCAATAAAACTAGCGGTATCAATGATAATGGTATCAGCGTCACTTAACATAATGGTATCCCTGGTAGCAATGATGTTATGAAATCGTTCCTAAAAATGGTACCATTTGTTGAAATGGTCCCATTGCATTTGGGAATAGTACTTATTATATACATAGGATTTCTGACAAAAAATTACCTTCAGCAATGACCATTGATATAATTGGTGTCAGTAAAACTAGTCATATCAATTAAATGGTACCAGAATCAATCATGAAAATGGCATTCTCTATTGAAATGGTACCAGTAATAACTATGATAACATTTGTAGAAGTGGTTTTGCATTTTAGACATATAACCAGTTATTTACATAGAATCATTATAAAAAAAAAACACGGGTGGCAATGCAAAATTGATATACTCAAACTTATGCTTGTCAACACTTATTTGATTGAAAAGATAAAGGTATAACTATTGAAATTTCCGTCGAATTTTAAAATGCTTACGTAGCGCCATCTATTTTTTGACATTATGATCCTTGAAATGACCTTCCGAACAACGATGAAATTCATATTGATTTGTTGCAAATTATTTCCTTAAAAAAATTTTTTGTCTTCTGTGAAATTAGGCTCAATAGAGTTAGGCGGTTATAGTTTTCCGTAGCCCTATTGCTATCACTGGTAGCAATAAGATCAGCGATATCAATCAAATTGTACCAGCTTCACTAGCAACAATGATATACTCGGTAACAATCGTCTTATAAAATATCACTCACAAAAATGTTACAAGTGGAAGCAATCAACATCAATATAATTGTTATCATATTAATCATATTAATATATAATAATTAGCAGTGAAATTAGCGATATCAATTAAATGGTACCAGCAGTACTGGCAAAAATGGCACCCTCGGTGAAAATGGTACCAGTAGTAATAATGGTGACATTTGCAGAAATGGTCTCACTAGCATTGGCAGAAGTAGTACCAGTTAATAAATGAGATCATTTGCAAAAAATACTATTGGTAACAATCAACATTGATATGATTAGTTCACGGACCATTGAGCTAATTACTATTCATGATACCACTACCTAGTAGAAATTATACCAGTACCATCAAAAGAAATGCTACAAATGGTACAAATGGTACCAGTGTTATTTATATCAATAATAAAAATGATAGATGCAAAATACTGGTAGCAATGATACCATTGATATTGACTGGTGATAATCTAGACTGCTGTCAATTTCTATTCTACCTTATCATTGCTTAAATACGATATAAATAGTTATTCAAGAAAGTTGCGGAAGTCCAGTGATCCATTTCCATTACTAAATGTCTGTTCCTTGCTATCCTTTATACGAGCAGTGCAATCTGCGATTTTTGAATAGGGATCGGATCATCTTGGAGTACCGAGAGCGGCAAAGATGTAAGTTGCAGAGGCATGGTTAAATGAAGTGGGGAGGGAATGTGGTCAGTCGGCAGGCCTCACCAAATTTTAGTGCCGGTCTTTCCTCTCAGACCTCCAGGGTCCACGTGCTTTGGGCCCACCTCTCAGTCGTTGGGCCCGCTGGACATCTCGTTCTCTTTTATGGTGGCTCCCGCTCTCTTTCTCTCACGCTCTCATCTCCCTTGTTTCTCCCGGCATCGCACGATCACACGAGTGACTAACTACTCCTGTACTCCTCCAAGAGTGGCTCAAAACTGGACTCAGATGCTTCATGCTACAAGTCAAGTTAGCGCGTGCATTCCTGGTAGCGGTTCGATGAGAACGCTTTGCGAAGCGTCACTGTCTGTCTTTGCGGGCAATGTTATGCCAGATTGCCAGTGGCAGTGAGCAACTGAGCAGTGACAGTGGCACTGGCAGAACCCCCACGTGACCCTTAATCGTCCATCGAATGCGACCGACTAGGTCACTGCTTTCTATGTACTGCAATAGTGACTGCAATGCTCCATGCGTGCGACGAAACCGCTATAAGAAAAACGTCTACTATTCGTTGATGGATAGCACAGACTTCTGGGAATTGATCTTACCACACATTCTACGTACGTTATTTACTCCAACCGGAATATACGGGACTTACTCAAAATTTATTTAACGGTTGCATGAAGATAGATGGTATGCAGCTCAGCAGGTGCTTAAGAGATATGAAGATAAATTTGGAAAAAGGTTAAAATGGATAGAGGATTTGGGATACTAATTTATTCAATCAGTGTTAAGGTCCCATACATCATAGTATGTCAGATCATAATCGTACACTCGGTAGCAGTGGTACCCGTGGTGACAATAGTAACATTTGTAGGAATGGTCCCACTGCATCCGGTAGAAATAGAACAAGTTATATAAGTGGGATCATTAAAAAGCCACTAGCACACAAACTAGGAATATCGATAGAATGATACCAGCATCACTGATAGAAATCGTATTCAGAGTAGCGGTGGTACCAGTTGAACGAATGGTAACATTTGCTGGTAACCGCTGGTGGCAATATACATAATTCTAATTGTTATCAGTGGTAGCAGTAAAACTAGCGATATCAATGAGATGGTGCCAGGACAATGATGATACCAATAATAATGATAGCAATGAACGAAACAATGATAGCAATAATACCACGGAAAAGAATGGTGATATTTATAGAAATATTCTCACTGCATTTTGTAGGAATGATACCAGTTGTAGACATAGCATCATTATCAGAAAACCACTGGTAGCAATAAAAATAAATTTAATTTCTCTTTTGGAAATCGATCCTATGACACATTCTACGTACATTATTCACTCCAACCGGAACGTCCGGGATTTACTTTAAATTTATTTAACGGTTGCATTAAGATAATTGATATGCAGTTTAGTAGACGTTTAGGAGATGTAAACATATATTTATTAGAAAAAGGTTAAAAGGGATAGAGAATTTGGAATATAGATTTATTCGATTTGGGCTTCTTTTTCTTTTCTGAGATTTCCTGCTGTTTATTTTATTTGTCACTTAGTTTCTAATCTAATCTTACATTGCCTATAATTTAAGCTAGGGTTCTGTCCAAGTTTATATGATTTCCGATTCGTGGGAAACTACCTATTTCCATCTAATTTTATTGCTTCTAACAAATAACTAATATTTATTTTCTGTTCGAGAAGAAATTAAAGGTTGTTAGCAGGTGAAATGATTGCTTTCTCCGAAAGAAAATTTTTAAAAAATTTCTTCAGGTTGCGCCACGATGATAAACGTAAGATAATGAGGAAAAGTTAGTTTTTCGTCAATATTTCATGATGAATATTTTTGTATTCTTTGAACATATTCTGAACATATTATAAAGTACTCATATGTGTCTGGAAGTACTAGGTAATTATCAATTTTCATTTTGTTGAAAACAAAAAGAAATATTTTTCTTATTTGAACAAGAAATATGCTACTTTTCGTACTTTTTACCAATAGACATTTCTTCAATGTTAATGTGAGAACATAATATAATTTTTATAATAAATAATTATATTTTTTATTTAGTTTTTTCTCAATGAAATATTTTTATTCAGTAGTAAAGAATATTGTTTAGTTGGAAAAAATAATTCAATTCGATATGAAAGTGACTTATTTCTGAATTTGTTTACAAAATGTATTATTAAGAATAATTAATATACAATATTCATATATTTATAAAATTGAATGATTATTCATCAAACGTATCTTTCAGTTTTTTTCCATGAGAAAAAGCATCTTTACTTAAGGAATAAATGTAAAAATGAGGACATATTTAATAATTTGTTAATAAAAATAACAATTGAGAGTTGACGACACATTTTCTGATTGAAATATTTTTTAGTAGAAAAAATTAATTTTTCTGTGGGAATGTGACTAATTTTGAAAATTGTTTGTAATTTTTATTCATGGCAATGAAAAATATATTATGTTGATAAATGTGTGCGACTATTAATCAATTAAAAATATTCTTGGATAAATGGAATTTCAGAAAGTTAGGAAATTCTGGCTAAGCCAAAGTTAATTTTATCACTTTTTTGAAAATTTAACAATTTTTTCAAAAAGTCAATCTTCTTGGTTAAAAATTATCTGTTTTGTTGAGAATTTGCATTCTTGATTTCAAAATTCATCTATCATGGTAAAAAATTGCATCCTTTTTGGTTAAAAATCACAACTGCTTGTTTCAAAATTAATGTGTTTTGGTTGAGGATTCAACTATTTTCATGAATTTTCGTCTTTTTTTCTTAAATCAAACTGTTTTTGGTTACAAATTGAAAATTTTTTGGATTGAAATATGAAAAATTACTTTCCTCTTTCAGAATTTATTTTTTTCAATTGAAAATTCAACTACTTAGATAGAAGAGGAACATTTTTGTTAAAAATTCATTTTTTGTTTTGTTTATGATTCAACGGCGATACCACGCTGAAAACACCAGTTCCCGTTAGATCACTGAAGTTAAGCAGTGTTGGGCGCGGTTAGTACTTGGATGGGTGACCGTTCGGGGAATACTGCGTGTTGTTGACCCGTCGTGGGTGTGGTGGACCCACACTGGTAGTATTTATCCACCTAGAAACACTACCCGAATCGGGTAGTGAGGCAATGAACTTTCGAGTTCGAAATGCTAATCAATTTTTTTTTTTTTTTATGATTCATCATTTCAGTTGAAAGCCCTTTTTTCAAATTTTTCGTTTCGTATACTTTTGTTTAATAATTAAACTTTTACCCTGAAATTTTATTTTATTGTGTCAAAAATGATTTTTTTACTGAAAATATAACTATTCTATTTTAAGTTGAAAATTCATCGGTTCTGGGTGAAAATTCATCTATATTGTTCAAAATTAATCTTCTTTGGTAGACACATCTTAACAGTGGAAACTTGATCCTTTCGGTAAAAAATTTATTCCTTTCCTTGAAAATAGTACTATTTTTTTTAAATTTTCTTCCTTAAATTTATTTGTCAAACTGAAAATTGAACTCTTCTATTTTTGGTTGAAAATTTGTCTTTTCTTCTGGTAGAAAGTTAATCTTTTCTGTGGAAAATTCAACTATTTGGTTAGGAATTTATTTTTTTAGAGATTCATCATTTCATTTGAAAATTAACTATTTTGTTTGAAAATTTAACTGTGTTGTTGAGAAAATTGGTTTCAGTTGAAAATTCATTTTTTCAACTGAATATGTAATTTTCACATTTTTCCCCTGAAAATTCAGCTTTCGCAGTTGGAAATTCATATAATTATTTGAAAACTCGTCTCTTTAAGTTTGAAAATTCAATTTATTTTGGTAGAAAATTCTTCTTTTTGGTTTAAAGATTAGTCTTATTTGGTTCCAGGTTCAGGTAAATTGTTGGGAATTTATATTTTTTTGTTTGATTCAACAGTTTATGATTGAAAATAAAAATATATTTGTTATGACTGAAAATTTAATTCTTTCATTTTCGGTTCAATGTTGATCTTTTTGAATTAAAAACTCAACTATTGGTTGGAAAAATTACGTATTTCACGTATATCTTACGCAATTCTTGGAAAACCTTACAGAATTTTTTTTCGCATCAACAAATAATAATAATGATGACGAATAAATAAATAAATAAATAATAAATAATAATCGGCGATACCACGCTGAAAACACCAGTTCCCGTAAGATCACTAAAGTTAAGCAGCGTTGGGCGTGGTTAGTACTTGGATGGGTGACCGTTCGGGAATACTGCGTGCTGTTGGCCCGTCGTGGGTGTGGTGGACCCACACTGGTAGTATTTATCCACCTAGAAACACTACCCGAATCGGGTAGTGAGGCAATGAACTGTCGAGTTCGAACTGGTAATCAATTTTTTTTTTTTAACGCCCAAGGTGTAAGGTTCTATTTATGACTAATAAATATTTTTGAAACGTCAAAAAAAATTGAAAATTAGTCTGGGAAAAGTCCAGAAAAGTCAGGGAATTACAAAGTCTGAATTTCGTAGCAACACTCTCCTGTTTTCTAATCTTTATAGCACTTGTGTTTCTTTAATTGCTTCCTCTCTCCGTAACTTAATAGTACAAGGTCATAAATGAGGTAGATCTAAATGTGAATTTCAGAGCACATATCATTACATAAAATTACCAGGTCTTTTGACTATCTTGCACTTTAAATCACACCTTCATGGAGTATTATGTTACTCACTATACCAACACTTTAAGTAACACTCTTCACACTCCGACCTGTTAGTAGCTCTCTGTAGTGGCATGGGGCAGCCATAAATTACGGTAAGAGGAGTCATTCGACACTCTTGCTATTAATTACAGCCAAACCTGCATTCGTTGAATAATAAACGATTCGCTAATCATACGCAATCTTACCTGCAGCCAGCGAGGCTTCTCAAAGTCATTCATCACGAATTTTTCGCACGTACGAATTTCAATATTTGCCCCTTGAAATTTGCCGTGGGACCTACCTGGGCGGATAATTCCCCATCAAATGGTTAGCATTAGTATGATTTACTCTTTGATGCCTTTGGCTCTTGCTTTGCAAACCATAGAAGCATTTGTTCAGCCATCCACGTGGGTCCACATACGTGTGTACACAATCCACGCGTGGGTAGAGAAGTGCATAAAATACACCTGCGCTTGGCTTACCATAAGACTTCCTTAGTATTTTTAAAACACTGTTGGCATTGCTAATAACATCAGCGGATTAGACGTTTCAATCTTGTGAACTAAATTCAAAGTCGAGTGGGTGCAGGTACATATTTGTCAAAAAAGGCAAAACAAAAATGCAGTTGTTATTTGCAGAAAGGTTTCTGTTTCGGCACGGAATTCAGTAATTAGATTTTAAAGGATTTCAAGGGATTTCTGATGTTTTCAAAGAATTTGATAGAATTCGTGTAGATTTTAACGAATTTAGACAGTTGCATAATATACACCTGCGCGTGGCTTACCATAAGACTTCGTTTGTATTTTCAAAACGTTGTTAGCATTAGTGAAGGCATTAGCGGATTAGATGTTCCAATCTTGTAAACTGAATTTGAAGCCGAGTGGTTGCAGTTACATATTTGTCAAAAAAGTTGAAAAGATGTAGCTGTTATTTGTAGAAAAAAACTTTGTTACGGTAAGGAATTCAGGAGTTATATTTTAAAGAATTTCGAGGAATTTCTGATGTTTTCAAAGAATTTGATAGAATTCGTAAAGAATTCAACGAATTTATACAATTGCACAGAATACTCCTGCGCGTGGCTTACCATAGGATTTCCTTTATGTTTTCAAAACGTTGTTAGCATTATTGAAGTCATTAGCGGATTAGACGTTCCAATCTTGCGAATTGAATTCAAAGCCGAGTGACTGCAGTTACATATTTGTCAAAAAAGGTGAAAAAATGTAGCTGTTGTTCGCAGAAAATTTTCTGTTAAGGCACGGAATTCGGTAGTTCGATTTGGAAGGATTCCAAGGGATTTCTAATATTTTTCAAAGAATGTTGTAAAATTTGTCAAGATTTCAACTAATTTCGAAAATTGCATAAAATACACCTGCGCTTGGCTTACCATGAGACTTCCCTGATATTTTTAAAACACTGCTTGTATTGCTAATAGCATCAGCGGATCAGACGTTTCAATCTTGCAAACTAATTCCAAAGCCGAGTGGTTGCAGTTACATATTTCTCAAAAAAGGTGAAAAAATGTAGCTGTTATTTGCAGAAAAGTTTCTGTTACGTTACGGAATTCCGTAGTTAGATTTTGAAGGATTTGGGGGGATTTCTGATGTTTTCAAAGAATTTGATAGAATTCGTGTAGATTTCAACGAATTTAGACAATTGCATGAAATACACCTGCGCGTGGCTTACCATAAGACTTCCTTTGTATTTTCATAACTTTGTTAGCATTAATGAAGGCATTAGCGGATTAGACGTCCCAATCTTGCAAATTGAATTTAAAGCCGAGTGATTGCAGTTACATATTTTCAAAAAAAGGTGACAAAAATGTAGCTGTTATTTGCAGAAAAGTTTCTGTTACGGTACGGAATTCAGTAGTGAGATTTTGAAAGATTTCAAGGGATTTCTAATGTTTTCCAAAAAATGTTATAGAATTTGTCAAAATTTCAACTAGTTTTGACAATAGCAATAAAATCCACCTGCGCGTGGTTCACCGTAAGACTTCCTTTGTATTTTCAAAACGTTGTTAGCATTAGTGAAGGCATTAGTGGATTAGACGTTCCAATCTTGCAAATTGAATTTAAAGCCGAGTGGTTGCAGTTACATATTTTTAAAAAAAAGGTGAACAAGTGTAGCTGTTATTTGCATAAAAGTTTCTGTTAGGGTACGGAATTCATTAGCTAGATTTTGAAGGATTTCAAGGGATTTCTAATATTTCCAAAGAATGTTATGAAATTTGTCAAAATTTCAACTAGTTTTGACAACAGCAATAAAACACACCTGCGCTTGGCTTACCATAAGACTTCCTTTGTATTTTTAAAACACTGTTCACATTTCTAACATCATCAGCGGATTAGAGGTTTCAATCTTGCAAACCAAATTCAAAGCCGAGTGGTTGCAGTTACATATTCCTCAAAAAATGTAAAAAAAAATTGTATTTGTTATTTGCAGAAAGGTTTTCCGTTACGGCACGGAATTCAGTAGTTAGATTTCAAAGGATTTCGAGGGATTTCTGACGTTCTCATAAAGTTTGATAGAATTCGTAAGGATTTCAATAATTTGAACAAATGCATAAAATACACCTGCGCGTGACTTACAATGAGACTTCCTTTGTATTTTTAAAACACTGATCGCATTGCTAATAGCATCGGCGGATTAGACGTTTCAATCTTGCAAACTATATTCAAAGCCGAGTGGTTGCAGTTACATATTTCTAAAAAAAGGTAAAAAAAATTGTAGTTGTTATTTGCAGAAAGGTTTCTGTTATGGTACGGAATTCAGTGTTCAGATTTTAAAGGATTCTGGTATATTTCTGATTTTTTCGAAGAAATTTATAGAATTCGTCAAGATTTCAAGTAATTTAGACAACTGAAAAAATACACACCTGCGCTTGGCTTACCATAAGACTTCCTTTGTATTTTCAAAATACTGTTGGCATTGCTAATAGCATCAGCACATTAGATGTTTCAATGTTGCAAACTAAATTCAAGGTCAAGTGGTTGCAGTTACATAATTGTCAAAAAAGGTAAAAAAAATTGTAGTTGTTATTTGCAGAAAGGTTTCCGTTACGGTACGGAATTCAGTAGTTAGATTTTTAAGAATTTTGAGGGTTTTCTAATGTTTTCAAAGAATTTGATAGAATTCGTCAAGATTTTAACTAATTTAGACGATTGCATGAAATACAACTGCGCTGGGCTTACCACAAGTCTTCCTTTAAATTTTTAAAACACTGTTCGAATTCTTAATAGCATCCGCATATTAAACGTTTCAATCTTGCGAATTAAATTCAATGCCGAGTGGTGGCATAGACATATTTGTCAAAAAAGATGAAAAAAATGTAGCTGTTATTTGCAGAAAGGTTTCCGTTACGGCACGGAATTCAGTAGTTAGATTTTAAAGGATTTCAAGGGATTTCTGATGTTTTCATAAAGTTTGATAGAATTCGTAAGGATTTCAACTAATTCAAACAAATGCATAAAATACACCTGCGCGTGGCTTACAATGAGACTTCCTTTGTATTTTAAAACCCTGTTGGCATTGCCAATAGCATCAGCGGATCAGACGTTTAAATCTTGCAAACTTATTCCAAAGCTGAGTGGTTGCAGTTACATATTTCTCAAAAAAGGTATAAAAAATGGTAGTTGTTATTTGGAGAAAGGTTTCTGTTATGGAACGGAATTCAGTATTAAGATTCTAAAGGACTCTGGGATATTTCTGATTTTTTCGAAGAATTTGATAGAATTCGTCAACATTTCTAGTAATTTAGACATTTGAAAAATACACCTGCGCTTGGCTTACCATAAGACTTTCTTTGTATTTTTAAAACACTGTTGGCATTGCTAATAGCATCAGCAGATCAGACTTTCAATCTTGCAAACTAAATTCAATACCGAGTGGTTGCAGTTACATAATTGTCAAAAAAGGTAAAAAAAATTGTAGTTGTTATTTGCAGAAAGGTTTCCGTTACGGCACGGAATTAATTAGTTAGATTTTGAAGGATTCCAAGGGATTTCTAATGTTTTCAAAGAATGTTATGAAATTTGTCAAGATTTCAACTAATTCCGAAAATTGCATGAAACACACCTGCGCTTGGCTTACCACAAGACTTCCTTTGTATTTTCAAAAAACTGTGGTATTGCTAATAGCATCAGCTGTTTGGAGGTTTCAATCTTGCAAATTAAATTCAAAGCCGATTGGCTGCAGTTACATTATTGTCAAAAAAGGTGAAAAAAATGTAGTTCTGTTATTTGCAGAATGGTTTCTGTTACGGTACGGAATTCAGTAGTTCAATTTGGAAGGATTTCGAGGGATTTCTAATGTTTTCAAAGAATTTGATGAAAATCGTAAAGATTTTATTTAATTTAGACAATTGCATAAAATACACCTGCGCTTGGCTTAGCGTAAGACTTCCTACGTATTTTTAAAGCATTGATGGCATTTCTAATATCATCAGCGGATTGGACGTTTCAATCTTGCAAATAAAATTCAGAGCCGAGTGGTTGCAGTTACATATTTCTCAAAAAAGATGAAAAAAATGTAGCTGTTATTTGCAGAAAGGCTTCCGTTACGGCACGGAATTCAGTAGTTAGATTTTAAAGGATTTCGAGGAATTTCTGATGTTTTCATAAAGTTTGATAGAGTTCCTAAGGATTTCAATTAATGTAAACAAATGCATAGAATACACCTGCGCGTGACTTACAATGAGACTTCCTTTGTATTTTTAAAACACTGTTGGCATTGCTAATAGCATCGGCGGATTAGACGTTTCAATCTTGCAAACTATATTCAAAGCCGAGTGGTTGCAGTTACATATTTCGCAAAAAAGGTAAGAAAAATGGTAGTTGTTATTTGCAGAAAGGTTTCAGTTATGGTACGGAATTCAGTATTTAGATTTTAATGGACTCTGGGGTATTTTTGATTTTGTCGAAGAATTTGATAGAATTCGTCAACATTTCTAGTAATTTAGACATTTGAAAAATACACCTGCGCTTGGCTTACCATAAGACTTTTTTTGTATTCTTAAAACACTGTTGGCATTGCTAATAGCATCAGTGGATCAGACGTTTCAAGCTTGCAAACTAAATTTGAAGCCGAGCGGTTGCAGTTACATATTTCTCAAAAAAGCTAAAAAAAATTTTAGTTGTTATTTGCAGAATGGTTTCTGTTACGGTACGGAATTCAGTAGTTAGATTTTAAAGGATTTCCAGGGATTTCTGATGTTTTCATAAAGTTTGATAGAATTCGTAAGGATTTCAACTAATTTAAACAAATTCATAGAATACACCTGCGCGTGGCTTACAATGAGACTTCCTTTGTATTTTTAAAACACCTTTGGCATTGCTAATAGCATCAGCGGATCAGACGTTTCAATCTTGCAAACTAATTCCAAAGCTGAGTGGTTGCAGTTACATATTTCTCAAAAAAGGTATAAAAAATGGCAGTTGTTATTTGGAGGAAGGTTTCTATTATGGTACGGAATTCGATATTTAGATTTTAAAGGACTCTGGGGTATTTCTGATTTTTTCGAAGAATTTGATAGAATTCGTCAACATTTCAAGTAATTTAGACTTTTGAAAAAATACACCTGCGCGTGGCTTACCATAAGACTTCCTTTGTATTTTCAAAACGTTGTTAGCATTAGTGAAGGCATTAGCAGATTAGACGTTTCAATCATGCAAATTGAATTTGAAGCCGAGTGGTTGCAGTCACATATTTTTTAAAAAAAGGTGAAAAAATGTAGCTGTTTTTCGCAGAAAAGTTTCTGTTACGGTACGGAATTTAGTAGTTAGATTTTAAAGGATTTCAAGGGATTTCTAATAGTTCCAAAGAATGTTATGAAATTTGTCAAGATTTCAACTAGTTGCGACAATTGCATAAAATTCACCTGTGCTTGGCTTACCGTAAGACTTCCTTCGTATTTTTAAAACATTGATGGCATTACTAATAGCATCCGCAGATTGAACGTTTCAATCTTGCCAACTGAATTCAAAGCCGAGTGGTTGCAGTTACATATTTCTCAAAAAAGGTAAAAAAAATTGTAGTTGTTATTTGTAGAAAGGTTTCTGTTATGGTACGGAATTCAGTGTTCAGATTTTAAAGGATTCTGGCATATTTCTGATTTTTTCAAAGAAATTTATAGAATTCGTCAAGATTTCAAGTAATTTAGACAACTGAAAAAAATACACACCTGCGCTTGGCTTACCATAAGACTTTGTTTGTATTTTTAAAACACTGTTGGCATTGCTAATAGCATCAGCAGATCAGACTTTCAATCTTGCAAACTAAATTGAATACCGAGTGGTTGCAGTTACATAATTGTCAAAAAAGGTAAAAAAAATTGTAGTTGTTATCTGCAGAAAGGTTTCCGTTACGGCACGGAATTAAGTAGTTAGATTTTGAAGGATTCCAAGGGATTTCTAATGTTTTCAAGGAATATTATGAAATTTGTCAAGATTTCAAATAATTCCGAAAATTGCATGAAACACACCTGCGCTTGGATTACCATAAGACTTCCTTTGTATTTTCAAAATACAGTGGCATTGCTAATAGCATCAGCTGTTTGGAGGTTTCAATCTTGCAAATTAAATTCAAAGCCGATTGGCTGCACTTACATTATTGTCAAAAAAGGTGAAAAAAATGTAGCTGTTATTTGCAGAAAGGTTTCCGTTACGGCACGGAATTTAGTAGTTAGATTTTAAAGGATTTCGAGGAATTTCTGATGTTTTCATAAAGTTTGATAGAATTCGTAAGGATTTTAATTAATTAAAACAAATGCATACAATACACCTGCGCGTGGCTTACAATGAGACTTCCTTTGTAATTTTGAAACACTGTTGTCATTGCTAATAGTAACAGCGGATCATAGGTTTCAATCTTGCAAACTAATTGCAAAGCCGAGGGGTTGCAGTTACATATTTCTCAAAAAAGGTAAAAAAAAATGGTAGTTGTTATTTGGAGAAAGGTTTCTGTTATGGTACGGAATTCAGTATTTAGATTTTAGAGGACTCTGGGGTATTTCTTATTTTTTCGAAGAATTTGATAGAATTCGTCAATATTTCAAGTAATTTAGACATGTGAAAAAATACACCTGCGCTTGGCTTACCATAAAACTTTTTTTATATTTTTAAAACACTGTTGTCATTGCTAATATCATCCGCAGATTGAACGTTTCAATCTTGCAAACTAAATTCAATGCCGAGTGGTCGCAGTTACATATTTGTCAAAAAAGGTTTTAAATAAATGTGCAGCTGTTATTTGGAGAATGGTTTCTGTCACGGTACGGAATGCAGTAGTTATATTTTGAAGGATGTCAAGGGATTTCTAATGTTTTCATAGAATTTGATAGAATTCGTCAAGATTTTAACTAATTCAGACAATTGC